>JAIPRK010000189.1:0-314273 GCA_025469195.1 Chaitophorus viminalis
GTGTTTGTGTGTGTGTGTGTGTGTGTGTGTGTGTGTGTGTGTGTGTGTGTGTGTGTGTGTGTGTGTGTGTGTGTGTGTGTGTGTGTGTGTGTGTGTGTGTGTGTGTGTGTGTGTGTGTGTGTGTGTTATACGAAAACGTTGTTGAGGATAGGGGAAATACTAACACCACGTGATATTTATCCGTGTAAATCAACTTGGATTATAATCTAATTATTATAAAAATTAATATGACGGTGGTGATACGTGGTCAATGATGGGTCAGACATAGTTACAAACAATAGCGGTGTGAACTTTTTTCCTCCACAAATTTACTTGAAAAATGTGAGTTTTCTACAAAAATTAAATAATTATATGGTTCAATTTAATCTTTAATTGTTTGCTATCAATAAGATTGGACCATTAAAAGATACCCCCTTCAATTTCTACATTAAACAACCGCTTTATAGAATATATATTCGCGCCACTCCACTTATTTAAATACGTTGATTTACTCTCGGTGTAGTAATATAATACTTAGTACTTACTAAACATATCTAAAAGTTTTCAACGGTAGGAAACTCGCAAATCTTGAGTTCCTGTGTAATACTGGTAAAAATAAAGATATAATGAATAATTTACAGATTTTTCTAGCACATCTCTTCGTCGTCTTAAAATATTTATTATATAGCAGTAGTTACCTAAATAATTTTATTAAAAAATGCATCTCAGATATGGGGTTGTTCTTTTTCAGTCAATTTCCTAATAATATTCCCTTTCTTGTATTAAATCTTATAGTTAAAATTCTGTTGACCGTTCGATTCAAATTAGATTTAAGATAAGTAACTTATAAAAGATGTAAAGAAAAATGTATAAATGTATAATAAAATGAACTCCAAATGGTTTAACACAATAGAAATGTATCATTGAATTTTCTTCGGAAAGATGAATAAAATAAATATCCATTATAATATTGTAATATTTTATATTTAAAAATGTCGATGAAATTGTTTATGTTACCGATGGATACCCATGGATACTATTAAACAGTAAAGACTTCCATTGTACTCCTGCAAGTGTCAATACTGTTGTTTCAGTTAGCTGTTAATTTGAACGAAATACATAAGGTTTTTATAATTTATAATGACTAATAAGCACATAGTTTTTGTAAGTAAATAGTCTTTAAAAACCCTAAAAATTAATGAGACTGGCGCGTTGAGTAAATACATAGCATTCCTAGGGATTGAGATTAACTAATTTAATCTTATGTTTTTGCAGTTGCCATAAATATAAATGCATCTTTAATTTAATCAGTGGGATATAATTAATTTAGATAAAAACATTTATTTTACAAAGTGAAAACTATTTGTTTATGACACACATTGTTGTATATAGATACTTTTATAAACATATATGAACCTACAAATTATTGTTTTTGAAAGTATTTTTAGTATGAAAATGTGATTTTATGAGGACGCCACGTTAAATATTACAATTTAAAAAACTCATAACGCGCTAAAAAATTAAAATTTCGTAAAAAAGCTCTGTGAATAATGTTCTTAACTTTAATTTCAGATATGTCAGATTACTCTAATTTTAAATTCAACAGCACAAAATTAGTTTTAGTGAACGTAAATTTGCTATGTTCTGCGTTTGTAAGACAACACATGCAGGTGTGGAGTCCTCTTAAAGCAACAACATTCTATATCTAATGACTGTAAAAAACAGTGAATAACAAAAATATTTATTATATTGGTCGATAACTTATAACTCTAAGCAATAATAAATTATGGTGTATAGTTGTTTTGTAATTTTAAATTGAATATAACTGAAATTTAATTTGCAGATCAATTCCTCAAACGTTGGACAGTTTCATTTTAAAACGCACAATGAATATTTATAGACTAATAGTGCTATTTTAATGATAGAAAACGAATTAAATTTTTTTATTTGAGTACAACTCATTTGCATATTCTGAAATTCTGTTAAAGCTACAGTGCATACATTTAATGCTAGATATACACTACATTTCAACGGATTGTTATTTATAATTTTTATTCTCAATTTATTTTAAACTTTATACGTGATTTGTTAGAACCTATTGATTTTACCATAATAAGGAGTATCAGGTAAACTATAAATACTTTTTCACGATTACGGTCCGTAATCCAATTATTTTGTAATAAATACGACCAGGATTCAGATAAAATTCTTAAACGATACATTAATACTGTTCGTTAGTACACACAATTTACGGAAAAAATGTGTATAATACTCGAGGTATGCATATGAATAATAATGAAAAGTGCTCGGTTATCATTGAAAAATCTAAAGTTAATGTTTTTATTTTTTTTTAATTAAAAAAAAATTAACGACCTTTTCTAAAATAATGGAGCTTTCCTCCTTAATAATAATAATAAAAAAAAAAAATATAATACATACAGCCAGGTGTACAAGGTTAAATACATAATAATTGTTCGTTGAAATAATAATTATAACTTGTTATCGCGTTGAAATGTATTACATTAAACTTATGTAAAGACGTCGATGAGTGGGCACAAACACGCGGTCGACCTGTAGAGAATTGTGTTTAGGGATTTCGGACGTGTTCCTGGCGTCATAAATAATCGGGGCGCGTTAAAGTTGTAAAAATCGCTTAGTAAAACGTGTAGTGTGAACCCTCACGTATAATAATCTATACAAATGTGTCTTTTGGAGGAGTCTGATACACGTGGGAGAAAAGAGGATTTCGCGAAGGTTGTGTCAAAACACACCGATGACACACCCCGTGGCTCTTATACTAGGTTACCTACATTTTTGTTTATTCTGAATGCTTGTTTAGGTATCTCAAAAAGTGGTTTTGCATGTTGCTTAGATCAAAAAAATAAGTTTTAAATAATATACAAAATGTGCCGAGTATGATTATCATACGAGAGACTATATATTGTCTTGTATAACATAATATGTAAAAATAAGGTCTTTATATATTATTATAATACATAATATATAATTAAATAATAGATGATGAATTAGACTATCATATAGTTAATATGAGTTATGTTGCTTCAACGAGCATGATAAAAACTGATAGCAATAAGCCAATAATGTACCTCAATACCCTTCTCTATTCTTAAATGATTAAAAATATTTTAGGAATACCAAGTTTTTGAAAAAAAAAAAAAAAAAAAAAACAGGTAGACTATAACTCGCGCCATTTCTTCTATCCGAATCTTTCGAATCATGCAACGTCATACAATTCTCGACTTTTTAAACAAAATGTCATCATTGAATTCACAATTAATAAATACCAATAATTGTACATCTCATGTAAAAAAACTATTTACGTAAACGGTAAATGTAAGTAATTATACATTTTAATGGTTTTATAAATGGCCATCGCTATATTGACGTCACTGCAGACTTTGTTGTGATAAAAATTAAATACATATATTTTATGAAAAATGTGTAATGTGTGTATTAGGTAAGTGTAATGTGTAAAGTGCTACTATATGTGTGCTACATATAAGAATGAAAATGAAGAAGCTCATAAAATATTACTTATATTTTCCTGAACAAGGCCATCGATTCACCGGAGTAATATAATATAAGTATATAACATTACATGCGCGTGTGTAAGCCGTGTAACATACACGCCTATAATATTTTCCGAGTATTTTCAAAGTTTGCGAATCAAACGTCGATAAGGATAAAAACCTAATTCCGGGGCAATTTTCTTAAACGCGCGGCGCCCAGAGGACGGTGGCGAGAGAGTTGGGGTCGAAAACGCGAGAACAAAATTAAAAACAGAAAAAAAAAATTTTGCTCTGTACGCACACGCAAGTCTTATCGGTCCTGCAACGGTATTAACGTTATTAATGTAGTGCGACGTGGCGTTGTTGCGAGTGGTGTAGGTTGGTGGAGAGGGTTTCCTCGTGAAAAGAACCACACACATACCGGTCGTTCGGATCTACGTCATAACACACACGCACACACACACAAGTACGCACACACACGCACACACCACACAAAAGTACGCACACACGCACGCATACACACACACACACACACACACACACACACACATACACACACAAACATACTTGCACGTACATATTCACTCGCATAAACGTGCGCGCGCGCGCACACACACACACACACACACACACACACACACACACACGTTCATATGTCAACACATATACGGACCATAATCATAATCTATTCATGATGGTTGTTATTAATGTGGACGAGGCGACGTAAGGCGGCGAAAGTCCAATTAGACCGATAGCTTTTGACACTAATTTTCGGTCTATATAGAGCTCGGCTTTATCGTCGCGATAGCGGAGGCAGAAAATCCATTGCCAACACGTCAAATTCGTTTATTCGCATATCCGTGCGATCTGCCGCTGTACGTGCGCGCGAGTGCCAAAATTCGGCTTCGCGGCTGGCCAGGAGGGTCGGCACGTGTGACGGTGGAGACTTTGATCAGCGCACACGTGGCCCGAGGCAAGAAAGCGGTTTTGCAAATATACGAGCATATTGTTACTGTTATGTTTTGTTTGTACAGTAAAAGTATAATATACACACTCACTAAATGTGCACGCCAGTACCAGTTGCTTATTATCGGCGTGCTCGCTGCGGATTACATTCAGCCGCCCCGGAATTCAGCGATAACGTAAAAAACTGTCGGTTATTATCCATATATTTCATAGCCACTGTACCATATTATATTATACAGTCATCGAGTGTTTTGTTTATTAAGAGGATCGTAAGCTATGATTTTCAGTCCCTGTCTATCAGCATATGTAGATATTTAGACGTTTTCTATTTCCAACGAACCGATCCGTAATTAATAATTAAGAATTTCGAAACTGATTAGGATTCGTCATTAAGTCTTCTTTAGATCGATAACTTCATAACGAATTCAAATCGGTTCTCAAAATTCTTATCGCTTTAATTGATCGATTGGTACGTTGGAAATAAAAAACGTTTAAATTCCTATGTTGTGCGTGCGATAGACTAAAACAGATCATGCGGCTTACAATCCCCTTAATAGTACATTTTCTTTTCATCCGCCACCGAAAATAGGTTTAAACATTAACGGGAATCGACTGTATGATCACACCAAACTGTTGGTGGGGGTGGTAAATCTTTTTTCAAGTCTGATGTCCAAATTTGATCGTCGGTATTTTTTTAACGAGTTCACGTGCGCGTACATACGAAAAAAATATTGTTGCAGCACAACGTATTATATAATATTACTACGACGTAATATAATATCATACGATATTGTTTATCGATCCGGCTATTTCTTATTGCTTTTTACATTTATTCTGTTAAAAGACAAAAACACTGGATATTGTTAACATTTTTTGTCACTAGCTCTTAAGCGCGTAAAAATAAGCATCGTCATAAATTATGGAATCTTCCGTTTTTAATTGACATTTCCAAGAAGTTTTTTTTTAGATAAAGCGTTCTCTAATGCGCCATTCAAAATGATGTCCTAAATAAAAACGTATGATCATAAGCATTTGCCCTACCGGATGGACATTAGAAGTTAAGGATGACTTTTAAAAGTCACAAAATCATATTCGTTCTAAATAGAGGGATCCTTTCGGTGACATTTCTTGTACGGGTGGGGTATACGATATACCTCATAATAATATCGTTACGGTTTGTGAAGAGGTACACTCGATGAATATATATTATACAGTGATATGGTCAGTCACAATTATAATATTATATTACCTGGCCTAAACGTTCGCCCATGCAGTACGACTCTAACGTAATATCGTAAACTAATCGAATCGTTATGTTTCCGCGTGGACAAATTATGTTCTGATTACGAGTAACGGCACACATAAGAAACGTTTGTTGAATATAGTATATTTAGTAAACCATAGGAGGTTAAAAGAGAATATACTATAGAGTCATTCTCGTATATCATATTATTATTATTATGTTGGGTAACCGACAAGAAGAAGGTGTAACAAAGTCTTTTTTCTTAATTTACGTGTAACGTGTTCATTATTTTCCATCATTATCGCACACGTCGTCGTTCGTATTACACCCGTGGCGAGAAAATAACATCAACATCACCGAGTTATATTTTAAGTTTTTTGGTTTCTATAAATATGTATTATATACACGCATCAAAAGTGTGCGTCTTTGTTAAATATTTCGTCGAGTTAATACTCACGCACGCTATACGTTTTTTTTTTTTTTTATATATATCATAAAGAGTTTATAGTGTACAATTCAATTATGTGGGATAATATAAGTATATTATTACATTGTTCTTCGAAACCGTTTTATCTGTTCACAATTGGTATTCGCTGTAGCATAATATTTCATCCTTATATATTTTATGCCACTTGCACGAAAATCCCTTAGTTGTCTAGAATTATTCAGATTTTAATAATTTCATCCCTCCACTAATAGTTATAATATTATGTATTTATTCAAACCGATCCTTATTCCTTGTTATACTTCGCTGCAGTATTCCTATTCGCATATCTATTACCGTGAGATTTGAATAAAACCACTGTTGTTCGGTAGAACTATATCGGCTACCGAGTTCACTCTACGTTCTAAGATCTTCTCTTGTGCGATTTTTTTCAAAAACTATCCGTTTACAGAACTTTGAACCTACAATTCCAATGCTATTCAATGTTTTCTTTTTACCTCTTAAATTCGGTATCGATTCGTATGGCAAACGTATATTTCAAAAGTTCATTTTTTCAAAAACTTCAACCTACCTGACTAGTAATTTAATAATATTTATCGTTAACATAAGTTATATTTGTAGTTTGAAAATATTTATTTTATATTTTTACAACATCTATTTTTATTCTTTAAGCATCAGAACTATTCGTTTTATAATACAATGAATGTTTGTGTTTTGTTTTATTTGATTATATATTAACTGTACAGCAATTTTACCATTTATCGCTTCACATAGGAATTTAATTTATTTAGATAATAAAATATAATTAGATATGTTGTTAGATTGTAGTGTTTTCAGAACATATTGTTCTGGAGTTGTCTTATACATTTACATGGGCTTATATTATATTTTAACTTTTTACTAGATTATTTCTTAAATTTATTTTCACAAGTACTTTTGTTCTATACAATTTAATGGATTAATAAAGTATTCTTCACGTTTCGTTGTTCGAGGTTTCATTTAAAATGTTATTATAAGGTCCTTTTACAGCCCTTAACAATAATTCTTCCGGGAATATGCATATCTTTACATTACCCTACATAATTCGGTTGCTGTGGTTTTTCACTAGTGTAATGCTTTATTGTTCACATTATTTTTACATTTTTTATTCTTAATTTTAATCGTTAAATTTAAGTTGACAGTATTTTATGTTTTCGTTTGACCTCATAGTATTGTGCTATAAAATAAAAATATTTTTTTTTTATTGAATCAGTGAGTGGAAGAGCAGTACTAGTCCGAAAAATACAATTTAAGTTAATCAAGTTTAAAGTTTGTAAACAGTTACTGTTTTACCGCTCATCAAAATTATAAATACGTCGGTTACAAGTGAAAAAAGGCTTAATTAGTACTGTTTTCACAATCAATATTTAGATCTACATTAGTTCAGTTGGTTCATAAAAAAAAAAAAAATGAAACATCATATTTTGAACTAGTATTGTTCTTTCACTCACAGATTCAATTATATTATTCTAAACAAATACAGCAAGATATATTATGCCGTGTTCAACATGATATTGATATTAAATAATTTTTGTATAATTGTATATTGTATTTTGTATACCTAGCAATCTGAAAATGAAAGTATACTGTACCACTAATTGTACATTCATTTAAAATATAATATGTTATTGGATAAATGTTTTAATTAGTTTGTACACTGTTTATGATTTTAGCTTTTGTTTCAACTGATCAATAATAATTGTATGTTAAATATGAATGTTTCATGTTTCCATGCAGTACACTATTTATAATGTGGGTGCTTTGGAGAACGGAACTTAAAACATAATGATTAGGAATGTTTCTGAAGCATTAAATTTAGTGTAATGAAATTACAAACCATTAAAATATAAAATGTGCATTCGTGAAAACTTAAATTTTGCAAACAATAATCATAGGCGTTTCTCAAATAGTTTAAAGGGTACATTAATACTGTAAGTTTATAAACAATTACAAAAAGATTGAAACATATACCATTCTCATCCTAAAATTGTAAATTAATCAAAACTAAAATATTGAATATTTCCATACTAAAATGTCACAATGTCAAAATTTATTATCATTAGATATTAAAATATAGGTTGTTATATCTTTGAGAATTTTAAGGATTCAAAAATGGTTCATCTTGAAATAAAAAAAATAACGGGTGGGCCTCGCTTTGCTGTACAGTTGGGGGTGGAGTGTACCTCGTTTATAGGATAGGTCATTATTACAATGGATTTGTTGAATTTGAATGCAATGATAGATATCATTGCATACGAATAACGATTCTGAACGGAGTTAATATGTTTGTCTAAAATGTGTATATAATAATATAGTATTTTATATTTAAATTGAATTATAATGCAATTTCGTAAAAATTTAAACTTAAAACAGTCATACAATTTTTTCCTTTTGGTCCAGTAGAAATTTTTTTATATACTTTTGAAGATTAGCTTATGGACAAATTGGTGTCAAAATTTTGAACCTTAAGTATAAACGCAAAAAATTTTATGAATTTTTATCTACAAAATAACTTGCAAATTATAGTGACTTTGACACATTTTATATAAATTTAAAATTTATGAGTTTATAAAAAAAATTTGAGTGACAAGATCACCGTTATTTTCTATTGAAAATAAGTTAAGCTTATTATAAACATTGTACTAAATTTTCGAGAGTTTTTGGCCAGCCAATTAAATTTTATAGGTGTTTAAAAAAAAAAAAAAAAACTTACAAAAATCGAAAATTTAAACTGTCTATAAATAAGTCAAAATATGTTAAAATAATTTGAAAACTTAACCACGTATAGAGAACACCAATATAAAGATTTGGTGAAAATTTCAAGTTGTTGCGGTTTTTCGTTTTTGAGTTAGAGCATTTTAAAAAAATGAAGTTTGTAAAAACGTGATTTTGCGTAAAATTTCCCGTTTTTTCGTATATTTTTATCGTTTTTTTCGATTTTTTAAAAAAATATTGAAAAATTTGGATTTTTGACTTGCCCAAAAAAAAAAAAAAAAATAAATAAATAAAAAAAAAAACATACATCATTGTATAACCAATAGATTTCATCACTCCGTTCAGAATCTAAAACTAATACAGTAATACATATATATATATATATAACAAGTAGGTAATTAACTGTAAATAATAAATTATTTGTACATAACAATTACAATTATTTGTGATTTTGATTTGAAAGCTTACTACTATAGTATTATGAAATCAATTTTGAAAAACTTAGATGTATTTAAATTTACTTTCTCTATACATTTCATATTTAATATATTATATTTCAACATTTTATTGAAATTTGAAAACTTGTTAACCATTTAGTCATGAACTTGTTTATTATCTGCAAAGAAAAGAAAAATATTAAACTATATATTCTTTTCTTATAAATTTATTGAAATCATATCATCCTGAATTATTTATTTTTGAATAAAATCTTTCATATTAATGATCTTCTATATCAGTGGTCTTCAAATGGTCCTTTTTGAATCGTGACCAACTTTTCTTCACCGTAAATTTTTCGCGACTCATGACAGCTTTTTTGGCCACGAAAACCAAAAAAATTAAAATTGCTAAATGCCTAAAATTTTTAGTATGCATTTTTCCAAATATTATCTAGGACCTAGGTAATATTTAATTTGTATTATGTTAATGAAACAAAAAAAAAAAAAAAAATGTAAAAATAGTGTGATATTTTACCCTGACTGTTTTTACACAAAATACTCCATCTCGGCTTTATTTTGTACAGTGCAATATGAAAATCGTGTTCTATCGGAAGTCTATTTCTTTTAGAAGTTTGGTTGAAAACCTCTTTTCACATAGATATATGGTTGGAAATATCAAAAATATCAAAATGGCTTTAGTAGCTAGTTATGCTTAAATTCCTGCGAGTAGTAAAGTTAATATGCCCAAAAAGACTTCTACAGAAATTCCATTGAACAATTATTTAAATTTGTTGTCATAAGAAAGCTCAATCAATTGATTTTCTTGGTCAATAGACATATTTATTGTCATTGTATCTACTGTAAATGGTTATTCAATCCATTTCTAACTTGTACGAAGTTCTTTAAGAAAATATTCATTTAATGATTTTTTCCAAGATTATTGAAAGTTTATTTACTAATCCAGCAATGTCTTCATACTTTACTATAGTACCTTCTTCTAAGAAATAATGTTAGTGAAATTGTCAACACTTCCAGAATGTGATCGAGTTTTTAAAATACGAAATTTTTTCTTAAATGCCTTTAATCTTTTTGTATAATAAAATTTGTTAAAAAACGTACCCTACATCGATAAATTTTAGCTTTAACATTACTTCATTCTATTGTTCATTTTTATCTTCTACAAATATAAATTAGTTCGGTTTATTTGAAAATACTTTTATCCGATGTTATATGATATATATATATATATATTACTTATATTATAATATTATATAATTATCATATTTACATGAATATGTTTTTTATTTTGAATTTTAAACAGAAGACTTATCGCGACCCAATCTTAAAACTTATGTGACACAAAATTAGGTCGTGACCCATTGGTTGAAGATCGCTTTTCTAAATGATCATGTTTACTTTATAGTAACATGGTGGACAATAATTTGATAACGATCCACTCTTGGATCATGATCTCAGTGAAACTTTGCTAAGGATTCGCAACTATTTGTATTTGAGGACCATTTTGGAGTACTTAAAACGCCTAAATGGTTCGTTTACCTAGGACCTCTTACCTTTGTATAAAAGTTTTCTATCCATCCGATGGAAAGGTATCACTTACAGCGGTGAGCAAATCTGAACTCACTCACATATTTGTTAAGCCAACTTATATTAACTAACCTAACTTGTTTATGATTAAATCGTTTTTCACAGTGATAATGCAGATATTAACTAAAGTTAACTAAGGGAAAAGTTTAAATTATGTTTTCTTAATGTACATATTGTTTACTTTGTATAAAAGATATTAACAAGTTAATTGGAATAAACTAAAAAACTGAAATTTACAAGTTGGTTACATTATTAAGTTTCATATTTCAACTAAACTATTAGTTTTTTATGGTGTTTGCACATTGAATATGATAATGATATATTATACACATATCAATAAAAATCATTTCACGTTCCTTATTCTAGTTATTTTATAAACAGATTTCAAATCATTTGCATACTTTCGCAATAGGATATTAAACTGTTATTTAATGACTTTTAAACTACTTTCACTTTTTAATTCTTTTATTGATCATTACTTACTGATACCATGCGACGGGAAAATTAAGTACCTTTTCGATATCTGATCCAACGAATGAATGATTACATTGTATAAAATATAGCAAGAATGTTTGGAAAGTCTTCCGGTATTTATGGGATTTTCATATTAAGATGACATGATTGACGTAAAAAAACTCCGAATTTTAATTCTTTTCGGAAGGAAACGGGGACGGGAGAGCAAACTTTTTCATAGTTTTATCAAAAACCTCCGGTGTTATGAGTATCTGTGGACCCGTTAACGTAAAGAAAAACTCAAGAAAATGAAATAAAAAAGTTTCATAAATTGTTATCAAAAGAATATTTACTCTCCATATTTTGGCAAAATTTGGCGAGATATATTATTATTTTATGAAGACTGCGGCTAAAAAGAATTAAAAATGTCGTGCAATTTAAAATTGAAATACTCATTGTCCCTATTTAATGAAAAAACCACCATGCGTTATTTATATGTCTTTTTAACATTATTTAATTTGACAAAAAAAATGTTTCTACATACAAACAGTATACGAGTACATTCAAAGCACAGTATGAAGCCATAATTATTGCATATGATTATAATTGTATGGGACTGAATGAATGCACAATACATTCATACTCGTCAAAACCGAATTCAGACCAAAGTGCAGTTTTGTTTATTCGGTGAAGTATTTTTTGCCAACAACCGAGTAGAAATTGTTTCGTGTCAAATAAATAATTTCATTTACAGTGTTTGACGTGGGGCGAACGCGTGTTTGCAAGAAAACCGAAAAACAAACCTCTTATTTCTCAGAACGAATTCGTTTTGACCTTTCGTATCGACGTTAGCTTTCCCTAGAGCTAATGAGCGTGTGCAAATCGATTCTAGTGGAATGGCTTCCACGTAACAACGATTATTTACTGATAAATGACTAATTTATTAACGTAACGCAGCCACATTGTTTTCTATCGCCATCGTCGCATCGTTTACAGTTTACACCATGTCGAAAACGTAGTGCTAGAGAAATCGCGAAACGCCACACGTAGAGTTTTAAAACGTACCATACTCACAGCTGTTAAAACATATACAAAAGCTCCGAGTTAAATAAAATGAGAAAAAAAACAATTTTGATAATATCACTTGAATAGTACATTTCGATAGTTGAAATTATCATTAATCTATGTGAATATTCACTGTGTGAATTCTCGTGCCGCATGTAGTCCTATTTTACAAATTATTATTCAGAAACAGTGTAGGTACACCCCCTAGAGATTTTATGAATTCTTGTGTATCTTAACGATGAAGAAGATAATATTTAAGTTTGTTATTTCCGGTATACATAGTATCTTTGTCATATGAGTTTTTAATTTTTTTAAATAAACAAAAGATCGGAACACTAGATATAATATATGTATTTGATTTAATTTTTATTCCATTTTATTTGTTTTTTATATTGTTGAATATAAAATACACATTTTAGATTCTGAACGGAGTGATGGAATCTATTGATTTTACAATGATGAGTGTTTTTTTTTTTTTTTTGTGTCTAACGACAACTTTTTTTGCAGTAAAAATGCTTCGATTTGCTTATATAGCAACTTTTCTGAAAGAAAAGTGAATGTAGATGGTACTTGGGCAAGTCAAAAATTCAACTTTTTTAATACTTTTTGCAAAAATCGAAAAAAACGTTAAAAAAATTATGAAAAACAGGAAATTTTACGCAAAATCACGTTTTTACAAACTACATATTTTTAAAATGCTCTAACTCAAAAACGAAAAACCGCAACAACTTGAAATTTTCACCAAATCTTTATATTGATGTTTTCTATACGTGGTTTAGTTTTCAAAGTATTTTGACATATTTTGACTTATTTATAGACAATTTAAATTTTCGATTTTTGTAAGTTTTTTTTTTAAACACCTATATAACTTTATTGGCTGGCCAAAAACTCTCGAAAATTTAATACAATGTTTATAATAAGCTTAACTTATCTTCAATAGAAAATAACGGTGATCGTTTCACTCAAATTTTTTTTATAAGCTCATAAATCTCAAATTTGTATAAAATGTGTCAAAATCACTATAATTTGCAAGTTATTTTGTAGATAAAATTTAATAAAATTTTTTCTGTTTATACTTAAGGTTCAAAATTTTGACACCAGTTTGTCCATAAGCTAATCTTCAAAAATATTTAAAAAAAATTTCTACTGGACCAAAAGGAAAAAATTTTATGACTGTTTTAAATGAAATTTTTACGAAATTGCATTATAATTCAATTTAAATATAAAATACTATATTATTATATACACCTTTTAGACAAACATATTAACTCTGTTCAGAATCGTTATTCGTATGCAATGATATCTATCATTGCATTCAAATTTAACAAATTCATTGTAATAATGACCTATCCTATAAACGAGGTACATTCCACCCCCAACTGTACAGCAAAGCGAGGTCCACCCGTTATTTTTTTTTCTTTATTTTAGAGCTATCAGTTAAAACTATTTGGCTTTGGCTGGAGAATCGTGTGATTGATTTAGGAATTTGAAAGGTTATCTTCTCCATACCTTACGTAACAGTATTTCCGGGTGTTTTCGTAGGACTAACATGTATAGAGCACAGTAGACTTTTTGATGGCCGTGGTTTTTTCAACAATGATTTTTGAATTGAGAATGTACTCAATCTTGTAAATGTCTAAATTATTAAAAGGATTATTGATGTCGACAAAAAAAAGTGGCAAGAGTGCTTTATCTAAAAAACGCTTAATGTTATGTATGTTGGTAACGTTGTGTCTCAATGATGTTTTTTTAGTTTAATAATTGTAGGCTTTTAGTTTAACCGTAAAGTCAATACGCGAATTCAAAGGAAAAATATTAAAATATATACAAACATAATTTATTACTCAATTTCCGGAGTACATTTTAAGAGGGGCTAATTTGAACGCAGGGAAGGTTTTGTTAGCTGTTTAATATAATAATAACACGTTAGTGCGAAGGTCTTCTGCTCAAACGGTTACTTATCCTTCAACAGTATTGAATTTGCTGCCGGCGTAGAATAAAACAATCAACGGTGCTTCTGCTACACTTGCCTGCAGAGAATTTTCGACGGTAAACCGAGGAAGAGGGTATAATTGTAAGAAAATTAATTGGACGGTTGGGCTGCAGCTGGGAATATTTAGAAGATAATTATTCTATGAGATTGTAGGGTTTAGTCAATTTCTTTGCAGCGTTCTCGTTTCGCAATAGAAGGAAACCGATATGGAAAATCACTGCTGTCGTATAATGTATATTGTTGCATTGTTCGTACGACAGCGATACCTCGATTGTTTACTATTTTCTTTGGTGACCATGGTAGTAGCTAGTTGTATTGTACACGACAGAGCGAACTCGGGATTCGGTCACGGTAAATACGGGTTCAAGGGGTCGTGGACGGGAAAACGCTGGTTGTCCGGACCCCACGATTCAGTCCTGGTGTCGATGACTTACACTATCGCGGTTTGTACTACATTTACATTATATTATCACTCCATTGGAAAACAAAACGATTTCTATTCGATTATATTATTGATAATTCAGTGTAAAACGGAAACGGCTAACATTCGTGCAACCTCTGTTGTAAATTAAAAAACGATCCCATTCGTAATATATTAATACTCCACCGGTGACTGATTTTATTAATAAAATTTCAAGACGCGTATATTTTATATATATATATATTATGTATTATATTATTATACTACTGCAGCAAACCTAACCTCTCTACCTGCCGTCACCCACCCGCACCATCGTCATGGCAGCAGACTCGCCGCACTTTCCTGTCATAATGATAATAATAATGGTAGTAATGATAATAATATTTTCGCCGTCCAAGTTCTTAATGATGTACACAGTATACATAAAACGACACTATTGTGCATATAATTTTGCATTAAACGTAAAATATTTAACTAAACCGAACAGTTTTATGGGTACGACGCGGTTGGTTTTTTTTCGTGGTACATTTTTCCAGCATGTTAGCTTTAACGGTCAAAAACATAATTAACAATCAAGATGATTTAATGTTATATAAATGCATTTATATATTTTTTTATGGTTCTCACTCCCTTGTTAAAAACGAAGTAAATAACGTTTAATGAACGTGACATTTGAGTTTGACAGTTGAGTTTTTGTGTGCTCGTAGCATGGAAGTACGTTTTCGTAAAACATTTCAATTACTGAATGATATATATGTTTATGTATCATAATTAATGTATTATATATTAAATAAATATTTTGTCTGGGGGGAGGGGGGTAGGGTGAATATTATAATATTTTTATTTGTTTATTTTTTGATAACTGCAGGCTATAATGCACATGGTACATCATATTATAATAGCTCACGTCTAGTGTAATAAATCAAACATGTGTAACAATAATATAAGATTTTAATATCTGTACAATTGAATGTCCCAAAACACATTACTCATCGTTAGCATAAATAACATTTGTCAAATGTAAATCTTAATGAGCCATATATATTCAAGATAATATTCAGTTATGGCAATAAATATTAATTCCATAAACATTGCGTTATTAATTGTATTTAATTTAATTTATTTACAAGGAACTGACTGTGTTCACTACTGACATTACAGCCATGACATTGGTATGCAATATTATACCTATATAACGTGGTATATTGTCCAACGAAAGAGTTGTGGTACTTTTAGTGTTATAATATTATATGATATTTTACTTTTGTCATTGATGGAAGTTTTAAAATGTAACGTTATTTTTGCAAGCTCGTCACTAAATTGTTGTTCAGGATAATTTTTGTAATGTAAATTAAAGACTACACTGATATGAAACTAGTCTTTATGATAATAGACAATTATCCACTTTTGTTTACAGTACATTTTAGTTTGTATTGGTAACAAAATAAAATTAACATAACAATTGTTCGAAAATAGTTTGTGAGTATGTATGATCTGAGGTCAGTTGGTGATCAGATATCTTGTGGAAGTGTTTATCTGACTATCGTGGTATATTTCATGTTCCAATTATTATTCGCCTCGAAGCTGAACGCCACGGAATCGACAAAGTTTCGACAATCTAATTCGGACCCTATATTATGCTACCATCCCCGCCCCCATCATCTCTACCACCATTTCGATTCAGTAGCAGGTCTGCAAGTTATAAAATGTGTCGAATTCGATTTTTCCGGTTTTAATAAACGATTGTGATTGACAGATGCTGTTTTCGGCAAGCCGTAATCATCAAGTTTTCGCAATGTTCTCCCAAAAACCTAACAACAATAATAATAATTATTAAACTAATGCGAGGCTCGGAATTACAGCGATACGGTTTTATAGTGTCCCTGTGGTCTGCAGTAGGTATACCAAAGGAGAAAATTATGTCGAGCGCAAAGTTCATAATTACAAAAATAAACCCTTTACGAAATATGCAATATTGTAGTTGAAAATCAATTATTATCGTTGTGTAACATCGTAATTCATTACTATATTTATGCAGTTTATCATTTTTGTTGGGTAACTGTCGGGAAGGTTGCAATGATTTCCAGTTGGGCAATGATATTCAGAGCGAGTCTAAATTAAAACGCAGTAACACGGTAAGCTATATATAACGGTAATCATTGTTGAAACTCAAGGGTCGATAACCTTTTTGCCTTTATGGACCAAAAACATCCGTACACTTAAGACTAATGCAACATTATATAAGAAACTATTTAAATAAAAACGAGCTGTACAACCATTTTTATTATCTATATACTTTGTCAATATATTACGATTTACGGGCACGTTATTTGTCCGTATATTTATTTTACCACGATCTACTATATAAAATCATGATATCCTCATATTATCATGTAATAAAGATGTATTAACAATAATACATTATACATTTATGTACTTAATCATATTACACCATAATATAGGGCGTTTTTATACGACTAATGGAATATTTACACAATATGCGATAAAATTGTTTGACACATTGTTTGTTAATTTTTTCATAAACTTAAAAAAGTCGTCAACAATTAATGGATAAACCTTTATTAGGGTTTTAAGCTTCAAAATTTTTCTAAAAATCTTTCTCATAAAAACGATTTTAAATTTTTGTTTTTTTTTTTTAGCCATAGAATAAAATTTGAGATTTGAGAATTTGGGTTTTGAATGGAAAGAAATAAAATGGTTAATTCATTTTTAATTAAGACTTTATAATATATAATTAATCGAAAAAAGTAAAAAATAATGAATAGAACAAAAGTTATGGTTTTGACGATTATTCTGAATATATACCCATATTATTT
This sequence comes from Chaitophorus viminalis, assembly GCA_025469195.1. Lineage (NCBI taxonomy): Eukaryota > Metazoa > Arthropoda > Insecta > Hemiptera > Aphididae > Chaitophorus > Chaitophorus viminalis. Next base: position 17,729 of record JAIPRK010000189.1, read on the forward strand.
TGTATACTTACAATAATATTGTAAAATAATTATCATGTAATGTAATTTTTATGTAATATAACGTATCATTATGACATGTGAAAGTAGTTATATTTTAAGTAAAAACGCATATTATAGTTATACAATCGGTGATTGACAATTTTCTCAGCAAATCATGAAATTACAATTTATAACTCGATATAACACATAAACCTAAAATTTCCAAATAAGTATAATATTTACGCACACAAAGGAAATAATATCTCATTCCGATACACGCTGTCCACTTTTCAGAACTTTTCAAAAAAACATTGGATCATCCATATTTTCATTTATAGTATTCACGAAAATGCATTTTTTTTTTATTAACAACGATAATTTACGAATAAAGTATAAATATATATATGCTGTAAGATATAGAAATAAAAAAAAAATGTTTTCGCGAGCCATTAGTGTAATTGTTTTCGAGTGTATCAATGTTAATCTTAAAATAAATAAATATATTAATTTGACTCGTACCGCCGTATACGCGGAATAGCATAAGAACAATAATAATAATAATAATAATAATAATAATAATGATACAACAATGGCCTACAAAAGTAATATTTATAATTGTCTTCGAGTTTTCTATACGTCTGGCACATATATCACAGTCCTATAGAAAAACGGAATAATTATGCGGATAGCATACGAGTTCACTACTACGAGTATGGTATAGGAAACTTTGCGGCAGTATAATGTCGTATATTTTTCTGTGCTCGCGTGTACTAGTACTAAATGTAATATTAGAACCATTTTGATTAATGAGAATATTTATTTAAAGATGGATCGATAGTGTCGGCAGTAGCTATTATATTTTATCCGTGGCGTTTATTATAATTAAGATGGTATATATATATATATATAATATATCTATATAGTATGTATGCTATTTACATAATTTATTTTCTAACATATATTATAATTTTTTGTTGGAACCTGACAATATCTGAATCTGACACAATTAATTAATTAGTATTATAATTCACTGCTCTTTGTTGACAAATATTTAATTATACGGGTTGAATTAAAATAATTTCATGGAAGCGAAAATGTATAATTACCAATTGTATCTTTCTCTTTTTAATCATTAATACAGTATTATTGAATCCCAACGTATTGTTGGGATTAAATAATACTGTATAATGTGTATAATGAGTATACTGATTGTATTCTGTGCGCTGAAATATTTTGATACACATTTTGTATTAAAATAATGACTATTGATTGGATAATGAAATTTATTTTTTAATGAGCATGTTTATTATTATAATTTATAGATATAATTATTACTATAATAATAAACTATGTTACGATAATTTTCAATTAAAAATAATATAAAATAATCGCATTGAGGCAATCTGCAATTGTTTAGTATTAAACTGTGTTAATTAAATCGAAAATCTAATGATTATTTATCCTTATAGAATATTTATTCGATATTCCTTGGTTTGATTTATAATTTAATTATTTGGTCAAGGCAAATAATCGAAATTGGTCAAATTCGATTAATTCATTTTTGACATCTTTCAATCAACACACCGAAATTTATATGAATATAAAACAATATTCATCTTTTCATCAAAATTCATTTTTATATTATGTCTCCTCCTAGTTTTTTTTTTATTTTCTCACCTTCATCTGGTGCTGACTTTATTTGCTTTTTTTATGACATCATTAAAGTTTACGCTTTTTGTGGCAAAAACGAATCGTGTAAAGTGGACGGACTTCACTCTACTTTCATACACGCGTACGCGCACGTTATCTAATAACGCACACACATACATGTGTTTGTTTTACGTTCGTAATAAAAGATAAGCATTGCTGTAAAGGGGGTGGTCATGGAAAAAACAACTACTGGTAGATGGAAACTTTTACAATTATCTTGTACGGTTACTTTTCTTAGATTTCGCTGAAAACAAACCAACGGGTTTTATTCACATAAAAAATGAAAACAACTTTTTACAATAATGAAAAAAATTACCCCCCAATTATGAATACTGGTAGTGCATTATTGTTAACCTTGCTTCGATATAGATGACAAAAAATTGATTCTTTCACCAAATATATAGCCACATAATACGATGATATCTATATTTTATATTTATCACCTATAATCCTATATACGTATAGGACATACGTTGTCATTATTTACTTAATAGAAAATCAAAATTAATTTAATAAGTAGAAATTTTAATAAGTGGTGAGAGGGAGGGAAGGGAGGTAAAACATGAGATAAATTGTTAAAAAAAAATCTGCTGATTAAACCACTGAATTTCTTTGAAATAGGAGAACTAATTCATTTTACCAGAAATTATATTGTGCTTATAATATGTATGTTAGGTATGACCACTATAAATGTTCATTGTGGCCTTTACAGAATGCATTTATAGGAAACTGAAAAATTACCGTATATTCAGCGATTTAATTTTTCGCTCTAAGGGGATTTTCTGTCTATGCTAATCATACGCGCAACATAGGAATTTAGGCCTTTCTTATTCCCAAAGTATCGATCGGTCAATTAATCTGATAAATTCGAAAATTGATTTAACTTTGTCATTAAGTCTACTTTTCTCACTTTTTTGATTTTGTCCCTCAAAATTTCATAAAATAGCAAAAGTTAATTTTTGGGTAAGTTAAGTAAAACATTTAAAAATATGTGAGAAAATTGCAGGTCTAAAAAAAACTTTACAATGAAATCAAATCAGTTTTAAATTTTTTTATATTTTTTATATTTTTATTTTCGTTGGAAATAGAAAACGTCTAAATTCCTATGTTGCGCATGTGATAGACAGAGAAAGATGATCATGGCTTACAATTTCCTTAATATCATTTTAATCAAATTTTTTTTTTTTTTAATTTTTTAATTAGAAGTATTTACAATCTGTATACAATTGATACAATAAGTAAATTTTAGAATAATATGTGATGGCGTGATAGAAGAATGCATCCAGTGATGCTACTTTAATAATAATTCTTTAATTTTTGTTTTGTTTAGTTTTATTTTTTTTATTGCTTTTGGCTGATTTTTAACCAACTTAAACGAGTCTAAACAAAATCAAAAACATGCCGAAAATACTCAATTTTTTCGGTTTGTATTATAATATGAACTATTATTCAAATCTAATGATTACTTTGACATGTTTTATAATTGTCTAAATCATAAACGTTAAGTAATTTATATAATATTATTTTCCATACATATTAGGTATAGGATAACTTGAATACACGCTTTACTGTTTGTAAACTTAGTAAAATATAGTTTTGTGTATTACACCATTACTCAATGGTGTAATATAATATACACTAACATAGTAGTAGTTCATAGATATGACGTACTTTTATATAATGTTAAAGAAAGACACATTCGCATAGGTATAAGTATAAGTGATTTATTTCATAAATAATATGATAATACAGTTAAATGTCTCCCAAGGTTTATTATATTTAATTGCACGAAAACAATGTAAATTAAGTTTTAAAAATACTCAAAAAAGGATAAAAAAAACTATTATCATAAATTCACATAGAAAATTAAATAATTGATAAAAATATTTATTCATGGTATTATAACTCGTTGGCGCTTTTTATATTACGGTTACCCATATTTGTCTTTCCATCACACACACAAACGGTTTAATTAATTCTGTGAAATTAGTTATTATATCTTGTCAACAAAAAAAGCATGGATTAAACATTTACATTTTTTTTTTTTTTTTAATTATAATATACAACTGATCTCGAGCGTACATCGAGTACCGTCCACCACACCATCATCATGATGACAAGCACACTTTGACTTGAGTGTCATGCATGGTTCAAAGGCCGTGAATCGGTGGTGCGTGATCAACGTGAACTTAGTCATTTCTGTTTGCATAGTGTGGTTATCACTTTATGACACAGATTTTAACTATTACTTGCTGTGTATCTATATTAGAGTACTATGGGTACATCTTAGTTAATTGGTTAATTGGTTATTATTATTTTAAAACTAGATTAAGCATCAAATAATATTGTATGCGAGTATTAATATTGAATTAAAAAATGGAGTATTACTTTTTGTTTGTAATAGCAACAATGAATAATTAACAGAAATGTAAATCTGCCGGCGTAATAGATAGGCAATTTGACTACATAAATGCGTGCAAAACATATTATATTATAGTCATTAATCGTTATCGATCCTTCATTCTTATTTATTATTCATGTAAACTTTTTTTGTTGTACAAACGTTTTTAACTAATCTAAATGTGCACTATTTACTTTGTCCAATCACAATTCAGGAAAATAAATTCAAAATAATAGCTGCCAAAAACGTAATAAAAAACATGTCTATTTTATAGTAAATTATATAAAACAAAACGTATTATACCCAATATATAAGTACTTATTGCAATTAATATCAAATATATATTTCAAGCTGATTTCAGAATGACTAAAAATTGTTTTAGATGCTTCATCAATTATAATAACGAATATTATATTCGTCTATTCCACATAATATTTGTATAGAATTAATTGAAAGCATAAATAAGATATTATGTACATAAAATATTAACTATATTCTTTGTAATTTTAAAATAAAGATATTCGTTATATTCTTATTCTTGTTGATGCAAAACTATTAGAAAAAATAAGTCACACCAATGCGTGTTATCTGTATAATTGAATTGAAGTTGCGGTTATTGTTTAGTTAATATTAAAACATATTAGGAAATGTTCTGTATCGTTCAAATGATGATAATTTATTAGTATAATAAATATAATATATTAATAATATAATAAAATAAATTATAGTTTTATTTAATTTAATTTATTTTTTTAAATTTATCAGTATAATACATCTGTAATGATGTGTAAAACAAGAATTTGTGCGTAATATATACAATGACACATGAATACACGATGCGAGTATAAATAACATAACAAATAAATCGATAGTTTTTTCAAATCTGCTTAATGTAGTCTGAATTATACTAAAAAATTTGTTAAGGTATTGTGATAGCTCTGGTAGTATCGTATTGGTTTCATAATAAAACTTTAATATCAAATGGTAACAATAAGTGAAATTACAATAGAGGTTTAATGTAAAAAACCCCGCAGCCAAATACCCTCACCAATAGTATGATTATTAAAATTATTCTTTTTACATTTATGACCATTATAGTCTGGGTCATTGTTTGGAAATGTATATTTATAGTTCGAAAAACCCATAGTGGGTATGAAACAATTGTGATTATAATTTCAGCCAAAGTTGAATTCACAATTATTATTTGTCATGTATATTTTGAAAATATTATTTATGTTTTACAATGGAAAAAAAATTGTAAGTATACAACTTGAGCTGAAAAAAACAATTTTTTAAAATAATTATTATAGTTTATTGAAAAATATATAATTATATGTCAGAAACGGATACTTAATCACCGATATATTTCAAATTATTTTGGATATTATAATTAAGTGAAATAATTTATCAAGAATTTAAAAGCAGAGTAATGTCATTAATTATGTTTTCTTCATAAAGTTTAAATTTTAATTATGAAACATTTTTATTAATTTAATGAATTCAATCAAATTTATTAAATATGTACCTTTACTTTCAGTAAATTATGATATAATATAATATCAAATAATAATAGACATTATTATATTGATTTATTTAACAAGTATCGACAAATTTAGGAAGATGTTCATTTTGTTAACGCATTAATCTTATCGTTGAAATTCTTTCATTAATTTTAACATTATAAATACGTTAGGAACCAAAATTGAATCAAGTTTAAATAGCATAAAAAAGATTTAATAATAATAAAAAAATATAAATACTTGAAAACTTTACCTTTCAAAATTACAAATAATTATTTATTGTATTTTGTTTTTGAAAGTATAGAAACAATACAATCCAATATCCTAACCTTGATGTATGAAAATTATGTGAAAAATAATAGTTTATACCAACATACGGTTAATAGAGTATTTCGATTTCGTTGGACTTTCGCCAAAAACCTTTTTGTCCCTGAACAGTTAAAACATGTTCTACATTACATCAGTACCAGTTTATTACGTAAATTTACTGCACGAAAAACATGAGCCAAATAGGTTATAGTTAAATAAATCGTCCAACGGTTTAATGATAGTATTTTAAAGATAAGTTTTTTCTGTATTTGACGTTCCAGTGATAACTTCGGAGTGGTTTACTAAGAATTTGATATTTACATAAATATAATTTAGCCAATGTATAATAGGATAATAAAACAAGATATTAAAACAATTGTATTATATTGCAGTGCTACCGGAGATTAAACGGCAGATCTCAGATAGATTAATGTGATTTTATATTTAATAAATGAGGCTTTTATAAATGCTAATAACGAATTATGTAATATAAGCATTTATTCTTTGGATTCAGTTGAATTGATGAAAATGTTTTATAATGCATTTCAACTGAATGACTATGTATAGATATGCAGATGTTGTTGCCCAAGCATTACTTTTGCGTCTGCTAATATCAAAATATTATTATTGTTCAAAAATAATTGCGTCTCACCGTGAACAATTCGATGTAATCGATAAGTTTCATGTGACGGTTCAAATTGTTTTGATTTTGCTTGACTAAGTGAGCACAACAGAAAAAATAAAACAGTATGAATGATAATAATTATGTAATCCAAACACGGTTGCATTTGTACGATATTTTAAAAACGGAATATTTGGGATCATTTAAGTCCGTTCGAACAAATTAAATAAATGTGACGATAACATATATAATTCATTATATAGGTACACATGTGTTTTACACAGATTGTTTTATTTCATATCGTTTTGTGAATTTATAATGTATTTCGATCGTAGATCTTGTTTTTACAATACTCGTGTGTGTTTGTGAATATTATTAATAAAAAATGCGTTAGAAATGAGAGGCGCTTTTAAAAGGATTATGTATCCCACTTACGCGGAGGGTTTTTTTGTTAATGCGTTGACCTTATTCAGAGTTTTTTGTTTTCAGCTTTTCAAAAGACCACCGAGAATTCGGTTTCATTAAGCCGTTAACCCGAAATTCCCGAAACAACCATGCCATAAATCATGGTCCCCGTTCCATCGATTTGCCATCAGCCGTCGCTGGGGATGGATGTGCGTTCGCATCCGTGTATGGTTTCAATGTAAAATCATATTTAAAAAAAAAAAAATAAAAAAATGATCGCTGCAAAGTGAAAGAATAGTGGCTAATGGAATGAAATGTGATCGCTAAGGTTTTTATATTCTTCTTAATTTTGCAGTCGATCACAAATGTTATCACACGACCAGGGTTCGTGTGGAATGAATTCGTAACAGTTGGTGATAACTAGACGATTCAGACGATGATTAAAACGAAATGGTTCATGGGTCGGATACAAATTATATGGACAGGTTGGAAATTGAAAGCTTTCTACGGGTTCGAGTCAAACGAATCGGTCAGAGCATCTGTTCACCGGCAGGCTAGGCGGCACGGGCGGAAAGCATAATATTATTATCGGAAGTCATTGTCACCAGAAACGGACACGTTTAATTGCAAAACGGGCTTGTAAAGGGACCTTTTAAAGGAACAACTATTTATCAAGTGGAAAGCATTTAAAGGAAGATTCTTTTGATATCCGACTCCATTATTCAAATTACGCATGTACGTGTGTAGGTTTGATTGCTACACTATAACATTTGATATTTTTTAATCAAGTTACACACATTTCACATTCATGGTATTTATACATACACTTAAAATATGAAAAAATTTAAACGATGCAATCATAGTACGTCGTGTGAATGTTTTTCATTTTTAATTATTAGCAAATGTCAAATTTTATAATTTTATTTATTTTTTTTTTTCATGATTACATATACATTTTAAAACGTATATTAAATAGTTAGAACAATGTGTATCCAACTCAAATCTAAAGGCTGGAGCAGAAGTAAAAACAATTGAAATATATATGCTATAGTTATTAAAATCAATTATTTATTCAAATAAATATTAAAAAAATGTTAAGTATTTTTATTTAGAATTATCAAGGTTTCGGTTATCGCAGCTTGGTAGTATCTCTTAAAATCTCAATAGTTATATTATTATTATTTTATTCGTTTACACAGCGTTTATTGCATTGTAACATATTATTACAAAGGTTTATAATGTGAATCAAACGACAAACAAATGGGGTAGGACGAAAAATCACGTGAGAATAGAAATAGCATAAGGCAGTAAAACATTAAGCATTGTCAAATGGGATTCATGGATTTATTAAACTTGTTCATATTTTATCTATATAGAGGGCAATGAATACATTAAAAATGTGTGTGTGTTTGTTGCGTGTGCAACTTGAATAATTATACAACTATAAATATATGGGTGAATACTATACGTATCTGTGACTTTTTGGAAATATCTTTGATCTATACATCATGGACAAACATTTTCAAAACTTGTTAGGAAAAAAAAATAGTTATACCCTTCTATTTATCCACCTGAGTATATGCGACCTCAATTAGCCGTTTCCTGTTATACGCGCGTGCACACACACACACCACATTCAGTGTATCTGATAATTTAATTCTACATGGGTCTCTCGAAGAAAGAAGGCAGCAGTGAACGGGTGGGAAGAGTGTAGTATTTGATAGGGGACGACGCGAGAAAAGATAAAAGAGACATACACACGGATAGTGGTGCAGCCGGACTGTTCGATTTCAATCAAAAGTTAGGTACGGTAAACAATTGTCGAACTTCGGCCAGCTGCGACTAGCTGGCACAGGGCTTAATGGAACACCGCGTTCGGCCCTTACGACCAGTGCCACTGATTAGCGGTTCGAAACTTACCGCTCATACAACGTATATATGTATACGTATCTAGTAGGCGGGGAATTTTTAGACGACCTCTCAACCATTAACTCTATGTGATTCGTCTTTCTAATTGTGTCGTTACAGCAGCGAAAAACATATCTCGTGCGGCAAGACTATTGCTTGCATTATACGTGGACCCGGCCAACGGCCGATCCATTGGAAAACAACAAAATAATCGAATTTGTTTCCAAAAGTTTTCCGTGAGAACAAAACTGCGACAAAACACGTGTCGATGATATAAATCAGATTTTCCGCTGCGTATACGCCACACATATGAGGAGTAATAATAGTCTGTAATATGGGTCGTCACGGGATTATACTATTATTATATGGTTTGTTGTAACGAAGACGATTTTATTTATTTATTTTTTAACTTGCAATACAGTCACGCGTATTGATTTTGTATTACAAGTTTAGCAACTCGTTAATTTTGAACGTGATTCAATTATAAACATAGCCGATTACTCGAATGTTGTCGGGATTCATTTTCTTTGAGTATATTTAAAACGCACACTGATTTAAGGATAAAAATTAAAACGGCAACGTAATAGTATTATAAGAAATGCTTAATGTCGAAGAACATGTTGCAAATTTTTTTTTTCACTACCCTTTTTTATATTTTATACTCTGTTATGTGCCTTTTCGATTAAAAGCAATATTATACTGTTGTATATAATCGAGTGATATCAGTAATCATTAAATATTTTATGCTCCATAAATATTTAACACTAATATTTTTCTAATTTGGATTTTGGAATACCTTTATCTATGAGGAAACTACAATTTAAAAATATATAGATCAGTTATATTATAAATTATAATCATGTACATAATGAACAATCAAGAAACAATTATTACGGATGATACAGTACAACGATAACGACCAATAAAGCGTAGTATTTTTTGATGACCCCAATAATGGGATCTTACACACGGTCGAGAAACTAAAAATAAATACACTCCTATTTGGCTTGTGAACTAGTTTTTCTGTTTTTTTACATGTACTCGGGAGGTGACTGTTTCGTTGGATCATAACGTAATCGTGTCACCAAGCAGTCTTATAAAAAGGAATGTAAACAATAAAAGTCATCGTGTGTGGATATATGTATGTGTGTGTGTGTGTGTGTGCGCATGCACGCGCGTCGATGTTTAATATCATTGCGGGACACGTAACGCGCTGAGCATTGCTAATATAATAATAATAAAGTGGTAGGTGTTCTGGGTAATTTATTGTCACAGAGAAAAAGACGCGGAATATAAATTGAAACTCGGGAAAATCCAAAATGTTTCAGATAGAAGCTTAGTTACACAAAAAGGGCGAAAGAGTGCGTACGGGAGAAAAAAAAAAATAGGTGAAGTGTAAGAGAGATGGGAAAAAACACGAGACGTTATATTCTCTGTCGGGTGTCGGTTCGTTTTGGGATTACTTTGTCAACCCGTCTCTCGGCGACGCCCAGGAATGTTGCTGACTGAAAAAATTTAAAGTTTTTTTAAAATAAAAAAACACCTCGGAAAAGACGTGTTTATCTGAACATATAATGACGTAATTAACATAATTTACATAATATAGGATCATTATTACGACAATTATTACATGACTTTGTCCTAGGTCTTATTAAAGTTAAATTTATCATTAGAACACCGTTACTGATTTATGAAATATGTATTTAGTATACTATAGTAATAATATGTGTGTGTGATGTGAATATACGTATTAAAACATAATTCTTTAATTTAGTGTCTTGGATAAAAAATAAATGTTGAGCAGATTTAAAAAAACCACACATTTTTTTTAGCTTTTAGTATTAACTGTAATAGCTCAGCAATTATAATATGATACATTAACAATATGCAACATGACAAAGTATTGAAGAAATAAAAAGAGTTATATACACCTAATAATGATCTTGCTTGAATTTTACTTGACATATACCCGCTACCGCCAGTTAAAATGAAATACTATATAATGATAGAAAAAATAAGTAATTTATGAATAATTGTATGTCAAAAACGTGATATATATTATTTAGTATAATAATATGGTGTATTATGTTTTTGTAAAACAGCTATAAGAAGAATGAGAAAGGGTAAGTCGGACAGATAATTGAATAATGATAAAAGATCATTAACAGAATTTATATTAATATTTTTATTAAGAATATTGATATCATCGGGCTTAACAATTTAGGGCATAATATTATTTAGACTGATATTTTTGTTTCAAATTATGAGAAATAATAATATTATTATGATTGAATAAATATTACTAAGAAAAATAATATAATAAAAATAGAAACATATATTTTTTTTAAATAAAGCGCATTATGTAAAAAATCGTGTCACAACAAAAATAAATAAAGTTTTTGAATTACTTTTTGTCAACATAGTGACGTGTATAATTATTAATAGGTTTTTTGGAAAAGTAATTTAATTTAGTATGAAGTAGATTATATTACCTATATTGTATGTTATTTAATTTCATAGGTAACTAAACATAGTTTTTAATATTTAAAATATGAGTGGTTACATATGCAAATTTTGAAAGGTTTTACGTGGTTTAAATAAAAATGTAAGTAAAGTGTTACTATTATCGAAAATGTACACCTATTCAGTAAATAATAAAAACGATTTAATACATCTCTGTTTAAATATGATGTATATTATTATCAATAATAAATTAAGGATAGTTAAAGTAATATTTTATGATAATTCATAATGGGTTGATGACTTGATGTGGATAACAAAAAAAAAAAAAGTTTCAAATTATTCAGTAAAAGAAATGTTAAAAAAAACTGTTTAAATAAGCAGTTATATATTATAATTTAGCCATACTGATTTGGACATTTAACCACTATTTCAATACTTTTATTATTTTTAGTTGAACTCAGTTGCAGTGTAAATATTTTTCGTGTAATTTTATAACTTATGTATCAACAAAATAAGTAAATATCAATAACTTATTATAGTTATTGAGATAAGTTTTATTGCATTAATACGGTTTTCTTATGTTCTATACCAACGGTTATTAACCTCTTGTAGATCACGGACCCCTGATGAAAGATTTTAGAAATCACGAACCCCTTGTCAATTTTTTTTCAAGTACCTTTTTCTTTTACAAACCACCTCATGTTACCATAACTAAAATTATAAGAATTATTTTATATAAAAAATTACTCAAGTAGACATAATAATACATACACGCATTTATAGTTATTTTTATTTTTTATATTCTTAAAATTTAATTTTTATTTACTTAATGTGGTGGTTGGTGCTGCATTTGAAACACAAGTTTTTGAACGTCGGGCTCAATACTGAAAAACTTTAAGACAGCCGCGGACACGCGACACGAGTATCGCGGACCCCCGGGGGGTTTTGTTAGAACCGCTGTTCTATACTTTCCTTTTTTTATGTTAGAATTAGTTCTTCGTTCGTAGAAATATAAAACATCGTGCCTATAATATTCTACATTGTTTATATAATTATAATAATATATATTATTAATGTAAGATTTTAAAGTAATTTTTTGTAATCTCACTATAGAAACATTGGAAAATGTTGCAAATATAATTGTTTAATGCTCATTTGAATGTTCTATATATACATGTATATATGTAAAAATGTAGGAACACATCAAGTGAAAGTTTTACTGGTTTATAAATAATGATTAGAGAATTAAATTTCTCTGCCTTTTGCCGAAAGATGTAGAAACAGGTCGTGACGAAGTTGAAAATGTTTGTAACTAAGTTTTTCAGCAACATAAATCATAGCTAAATAATTATAAGAACAAATCTCGCACCTTGTTGATTTCTTACCATAATTTCTAAAATATAGTTTCCACCATATTAAGTTGATAAGACGAGACGCGTTAAACTATGCTACAATTTATAACATCAACTAAATATTATTTTAACAAAAATAAACACAAATTATTATAAACTTACATTCATAATAAATATTGCTTATATATTTTCATATTTTAAAATAAATAATAATAAACTAATTGAAAAGGCATATTTAATGCCGATTTGTGGGCTTTAAAATTAAAAGCATAATATAATTTGATACGATAAAGAGTAATATAATCAACAATATTTCGATCATTTAAGTCAGTTTATGTTATAATTCAAATGTATAATATTAACCTAACTTAATTATAACTTATTTTCTGATTATAAAAATTCGAGCTAAGTTGTTACTTTTTATTCGTTAAAATATAAAACTTATTCATCAAAAAATCATAATTAAATCAATCTTGTAGATTTAACCAAGAAATAATTGGATCTCTTTTTTTTTTTAGTATAATTTAAACGAGAATTCATGTATAGTATAGTACTACAGAAAAGTAAAACTGTTGAAATATATTTTAATTCAAACCAATAGATCCTATTACCATATAGCGACTCAGTTACTCCTCTCATCACATTTTTTTTTCAATATCACGTACGGATGCGTGAGTCAACACAGATTGGATGTATTGAGAAGTTTCGTGGTAAAAGAGGTCAAAACTTTTACTTGAAAAATTCCCGTTGCACAAAGATGACTTCAAACATTGACGAGAATAAATAAATAAACATAAGGCTGGGGTGAATAATGATAAAGTGAACGGACCAAAAAAAGGATATTTTTAGGGACCATGGGAGTTTTATAATATGAGTCTAACATTTTTTTGCCCGCTGTCATAAAGTTCCTAGTGTATTCCTCCAAACTCATTATCATATTGGTATCGCATATTGAGCTGCTTTAAAAAGCACCAGATGCAAAGGGCGACCTACGTTTTAAATTATTTCACACAATAACATTAAACAATTGGAAAACTTTCTTTTCAAACTAAAGCTTGATCTACAGTAAAGGGCACATATTGTACGGATTTTTTTTTTTCTATACAAACACATAAACACACACACACACACACACACACACACACACACACATATATGTATAAAATAAAGTATACAATTTATATAGATATTCATTTTTGTCTCTATTTTATTATCATACCACGAAAGCCGGATTACGTGTTCCAAGCCTGTGTTAAAAATGTATGTAAACAAAAGCTCTGGTTATGGTTAGTTTTTTTATTTTAAAAGCATAAAATATAATTTAAAACTACAAATATTAGGGTTTATCTATACTGGCTTATACGGTAATCTATGGTTTAAAACAGGGATAAAAGTACTTTTAGAATACTAATGGAAACAAATTGAAATTTAAAATAAAAATCAGATAAATAGGTAGAGTCTATTTTTCCCTTATCTATTTTATTTTATTTTATCAAAGACCCTTAAATTATCCTATGTTGGACCCTAAAACATAATATAATGAATGATCCTCATCCATTCCTTATTTGTGCTTTAAAGTTAGCTTAATTATTACATATCACAATAAAGTAGTTTGTATTTACACTATATATTTGTCGCAGTCAATGATTGGAATGGAACTTTAAGTTAATTAAAATAAAGTGGCAATTAAAAACGGTTTATAATAAAAATAAAAATCCGTTTAAAACATAGCATAGGAATTATGTCGTAGAGGTAATAAGTAGTGGGGATATACAGGACGCGTATAATATTTCCGTTGCGTTTTCTTGGTCACCTTTTGTGATGTTATGTTAATTATCAATATTGAGAAAAATTAGTTGAAATAGTAGTATTTTAGAATATGTATTGAAATAAAGTATGTAAGCAACAATTGGTGAATAAAATTCTTATGAGTACGCATCATCCAAAATAATATAAGTCAAGTTGCATCCGTCAGTTTTTCTAATCCACAGTTTAATAGGTTAATAGGTATAATGTTTGGCCGCTGGAGTTTCAAACAAGCCACGAGTAAGCAATATTATCTACTTGCGCTGTTTACCCGTTCTGTCCACGAATACGTTTCTCTTATGTTACTACAGTGCACCGGACAAAGGTTGCTTAAAAATTAGGTCAATCACCTATATATTGTTGGATATAATAAACGACTGTCTTGCGCGCGAGAAACAATGGAAAACGTTTCCCAGCGGATGACCACAAGAATGTTTATTGGATATGCGACACACTCCAGAGAACTAGCAAGAATGACGGTATGAGAAAAAGCGGGGGGGGGGATAAACAGCAGAGTTATAAAATTAATAGCGGCCAATTAGTAAAACACAAAAATTGAATTATAATGAAAATGTCCGTTCATTGATCGGCACCATAAATTATGTATATATTCAATATAATAAATATGTTCGAATCATAAGAATGTTCATTAATCCGGAATATTTTTTAAAATTCTTAACCACATCGGTACGCGGTGAGGAGAAATCCAGAGAGTAAGGCTCAAATTTAATTTTCTCTTTCGTCGCTTAAATAGTATAATTATTACCTTTCCGAGTCAATATAAACCCGTACATTATATATATATACATATATATATATATATATTAAGGGTAATGTTAACATTTGGATAATAACCACATTTTAGCTAGTTTAAGCAATGGTCATTGGGTTTTGGTCGTTTTGGATCATGTGCCAAAAACTGCAAGAAAGTTATAAAATAAAACTATTCTAGACATACAATTTATTATAATATACTTATCAGTTATGGGTTATTGTTTCAAACATTAATATTGAAATATAACATTTGAATATTTTCAATTTTATTGTTCATTAAAAGAATAACATATTTCCATGTCGTTTTAGAAGACTTGCAATAACATTGATTGGTATTATATTTCAGTTATTATATTTTGGTTAATCTGGGACTCTATTATTTAGTGATACTATAATATACAGCTAGAAAGTTAGAAAAACGTTTAAATAATTTTTGATACTTAGCTTTTAACGATATTGACTATAATTGGCTACAGGTTATTGTTAACATTATCCAGACCGTATTAGTATTTCATGTTTATAAATAAATAATAATTTCACATTAGACAAATTGAATGAATAATGTTGATATTAGCCGGCTAATATCGCTATTGTTATATTTTATATGTTGTTATACTACGACTGAAATACCGTTGGAGAATTGAGATTTATAAAATGTTTTTGATCCGAAGTCTTTTAATATTATCTTTTAATCGCGTTATTTATCTTTTCCGCGCCATGAATAGTTACCGTGAACTGGACAATAATGAATAACGGTACTTATTCCACGATTCTATTGTGTAATCGTGATTTATAGAGAACATTGTGTTGTTGGAGAGTAGCTAGAGTAGTATTATTTATTATTTATTGAGTTTTGCGCGATTGATGGCACAAATCAATAAATATTATAATATATTTATCCAAGAAATCATTACGTTAATTTATTGCGTTTATGTTTTCGTCAACAGCGTCAGTAAAATACTATAATGCTGCATTATGATAGCTTATGCGGCCGACCTTTTGTAATAAATAAGTATTGTCGTATGATTTACTGTTTTAAATTAAATTTAATAAAACCATGTGTACACCTGGCTTATTTTTGTAAGGAACAAAAATGCATAGGTGAAAAGTAAGAAAATGAATAAACCATTCTTTCTATTTTCAACCATTCATATTAATTTTTTATCATTTATGAGATAAAATATGGAATATGTTCTCGCATCACCTCCATGAAATATATTAAAATGTTATATTATATTAAAAATATTAATTCTGTTTATGACCATGAATACTGAATTTACAGAACTCCTCTGTAAATAACCAAAATTGTAGGAATATATGAAACTTTTGTTTTGTTAACGAGATAATCGTACCTATGTTTGGCCATGTACGACAATCAAATGATCTGGGTGTATAGTATTTCACCACAATGCTAAAAGTTTTTGCCGGTCTTGAAACTCACTAAATTATGAGAGGTACAGTGGAGATTACACGGAAATTATTCTACTAGTATTTTAGACTTTTGGTTTTTAGAACAGACCTTGTTGATACTAAATTCACAAGTGATTTTGGTGTAAAGGAGAAAAGTTTCCAAATAGTTTTTTGAAGAAAAAAATGTACGTATGTACTTATACAAGTTTTCACAAAAGACAAAATAATTGTGTTGTAAGAAGGAAAGTTGGAAAAATCATTTCAAATGACTTTACTTGTGGCCTTGCATCTTTATCGGTATCACTTTTTTGAATACATTAAAGTTTATAAAATCTAACGTAACTTATAATCGCAGAGGCGTTAATTAAAAATAAAGTAAAAAGGAAACTCAGGAACACTTGAAAGAAAAGTAAAATATTTTTAACCTCAAATTATGACACTCAGCTTAATATTGTCCAATGTTTTTATGAAATATTATATTCTAGTCAACATATTTTCACAAATAAATCGTTTATAACGACTGCCAATAACAGTCAACAGTAACAATCTATTTATAACATCTAAATTTAATACAACAACTTTAAATTACATAGAAATAATTTTAAAATTCAAAATAACTCAATATTTGTATTGAAAAAAAGGTCAACTTTATCGATTATAACACTTTAATTTTAAACTTTATTTTTCAATTCATCAACATCTTTTGCCCTTCTAATTCGTTTTTCATTCTAAAGTTATATTTTGTGCCAAAATATTTAAATTTAAATACGATTCCGAGTTTATTTGAAATCGAAAAATATTCACGACTAAAAATACAAATAATGGTATTTAATATTCTGCAGATTTGATTTATTGCAGAGCCATTGCATACTACAATCTCGGAAGGCTACCATTCATTATTTAGTCCGTATTTAGTACAACAAATTTACTGTATAATATTTTCAATGTGATATAATATTTATATATTAACAACAATAATATACACTTAACCAATATAAAACTCGTAAATTGACATCGTATGATCTGTTATTAGTATTTTTTTCGCTTTTTGTTTGTCAAGCGTAAGTTAACGGGTTTTGTAGGTAAAAACAAAACAATACATACATACATACATATATATATATATATAATCACGCGAAATCCTACATGTGATGTGTAATGTGTTGTCGATTTATACTCGTCTAGGACATCTATTGAATAAACCATTCGTACGTATACTTGTATTGTATTGTGCGAGCGTAACTAGGTATGTTGTTTCGTGCTGTAGTTAATCATAGCATGCATTAACTATTGGAAATATCTTCCGGAAACTAGGGGGTTTTAATGAAGTAGAAAGAAAAACGCGTTGAATCCGACGACTGTTATACTGCTTGTTCCGTGGTTTTTGATTTTCTAGACTTTAGCAGTCTAGACGTTCAAATATGGATAGATTAGGTATATATATATATATATATATATATATATATAACTTGACTGTTAAAATGCCGAAAAACCCATATTTAGCCGAGAAATATTTACGTTTTGTCAATACAGCACAAGATGTAAGTATACAGGGTTTGAATTAGAATTTTTTTTGTAATCTTCAATTTACCCTAAAAAATTTGTTTCTAGTGTTTTATTTTTTTAACAATAGGTATACAAACATAGGTTTTTTAAATGGGAACCCCATATTTTCTACGCAACATAGTATTAAGTTTATTTTTGTGGAACTTTTGATATAACGTAGTCAAATTTCGGAATTATTTAATTTTAAAATTTTGAGTAAAGGTGCTTAATCAATTAAGTATTTAATGATTAGTTTTACATTCAAATTCACCAAAAAATAACCCTTATGGTATATCGCAGTGAAAAAAAGGGTATTCCCATTTGAAAAACAAAAGTTTGTATCGCATCAGACGATACTTAGTGGGGAGAGGGTATAAAAATAATAATAATAAACAACATAGTTTTTGTGGTATCCTGAAGATTAAAAAAATAAACACTACATTTTAGCATTTTAGCATTTTTACGACTAAAATAGGGGGTGAACTTGCTTAATCATCCTGTAGAGTATAAAATAAACTATATGTCGCAGTTTGTTTACAAATCGACTTTGTTCTATCAAGCCGATTACGTCAATGTGTAAGTAAAACGTTGGTATAAGAAATTAATTTTTTTAACTATACGCATAATAATAAAATGGCTAATCAGATCTAAATTTGTCATGTCCACGAGACGTGGCTATGACAGTAGTACAACTTGCGAATAGACGATCGAGTTTAATAAATAAAACCGAAAAAAAAACATGATGTCATACTTGGATTTTTACATAGAGGCACTGTATATCGACACGAGCATTTACATGTTATAGATGGTGATAAAAATAAACACTCATTTATCATTGAAAAATTGTGAAAGCATTTTATCGGTAGAAAACAATTCTGTTTTCGACTTTAAGCGCTTAAATACGAGTTATTTTCGGTAGGTATTTAGAAAGGAGTCAAAAAATGAACGGTGTATACGGAATAAATGAAATACATATTATGTTTCGAACATTTGAACTATATATGGTTTGCGAGACTATTCGTGTGTAACATTAGTTTTCGGAACATGTGGTTGTCTTTCTCTTACTCACTCCCTTGCAAGCGCATACACCCACACATAGTTACATACATTCACCACTTCCGGCGACCGGCTGTATCGTTTAGGTAAACATTTGAAACCGTTCGAATTGCATTATTTATCAGTCTGCTCTCCGTTCCCGTGTCGTACACATACACCTGCACAAACTATGTATATCAGTCGACCATGCGGTAAAGATACTGTGAGAACCATCGTTTGAATATACATATACTGCATATATATATATATATATACCCCCGTGAAAATGTGGGAAGGGATAAAATCGGGGGGTTAGCGCGCTAAATATCAGTTATCGATCGTTGCCATCGTTGTCGTTAAACACACGTCCACATATTGCACTGGAACAGTCGAAAAGTTTCCACCTCAGACACTTCCCCCGCCACCACCGCGGTCGTTCCTATCCCTCGGCGACGAGCAGAAGAGTTCGTACATTTTTATACACACATACACGTGTACACACACACACACACACACACACACACACACACACACACGCACACACGCACGTTGACCGTCGTAATTCAAAAGTATGACCTAACCTCGGAACACGGTGATCGGGTTTCTGGGTGCGGTAAAGTTGGTAACGGTTATTCGGGATTTCTTATACCGGATGTTCACCACCCCGAGCCCGCCCCCGCAACAAAACTGATATCCGTTTAGAACAAACGGGATAAACAACAACGAGCCATCTGCCGGTGGCGGCCGTCGTCGTGCGCCACCGTCATCGGGATCGGAGGATTTACCGACATACTTTCAGACCTTCCGGTGTACATATTGGCTATTTGTACAAACATTTTCCCGATACTATTACGATAAAGATAAAATATATTATATTGCGTCAACCCTCCTCCCGCGCGGGTCATTCCAACGACGGCTAGTTGCGGTGACTATTGTTTTTTCTTCAGTCCAACCCTTTTGACAGTCCAAACGATTCGAGTCGCATCCACGAGAGATTAAGAGAGAGAGAGAAGAAAATGAGAGAGAGTAAGTGACGCGGTACAAATTTTCAGTTGCTTTTTTGCTTTATCAATTCGAAAATTTTTCATTCTTTTTTTTATTTTTTATTTTTGTCCACCGTAAAGATAAAAGTAACACGTTTGCATGCCGTTCGTCGGTGGATGAAAAAAAAACTGTATTCGCTTTTATATGTACTTGGAAATCATTAAAATACACGAGAAATTTTTACTTTCAGTTTTCCAATACAATTCTTTAATAAACAATAATACTTACTTACAGTCATTTAAAAATATATATAAAAAAAATGTCTTTTGAAAATTTTATCTTGTTTATGTATTTATAGTTGATGTGTTTATATATTTTTGGTTATAAAATATCACAAAAATCAGCGCTATCTTTTGAAGTGTAATATTATGTTTACAATAAGCGAATTTAATATTTTCGACCAATATGATATTAACTATAAGCTCCAAATAATATACTACATATTAATGACCCATGAAAATATGCATTATATTGTTTTTTATTTCAAGTTTCAATCGATTTTATTCAATTTGTTCAACATGTATGATAAGAAATATTTTCACACTGTACGTTAACGGAATAAGTACCGAATAAATATTTTTAGTTTTAGACCCATAAATTAATATTTACACGTGAATTTATTATGTGGTAAGTACGGGTGTGTACGTGATCAATTTAAAACCATAATTAGCCTATATAAAAACGTATTTTGTTAATTAAACGTATTTCAAACGACCGCATGACAGCACAATGATTAATATTTATTTCATAAGGTGAAAATATGTCATACAGTATTTGTCATTTATTAATGCTATAAATGAACGTATATTATATTATACTAGTGAAATACTATTTATTTTATTAAAATGATACTTTAGTCAGACAAATATCATACTATTATTCCAATGGTATAGAAGTCGTGGAATTTTAAAATTACGTTCTACCAGTCTTAAATGGAACTGCTGTCATTTAATATCATAACAAAGATGTATTATATCGTTTCGTAAATTTATAGTTAACCACGCATAGAGCTTAAATAATATCAACCACAGTTTAAGCACAAAAGTAATCTAGTATTGGAATAATCTGTAAAACACATGAATTAACAAAGTTGACTATTATTCAATTGTATAATTATTCCGTTTTCCAGTTATTAAATGATAAATTGTTACAATGAGAACAAGGTCCGTTCTAACAAAATACGTTTCTCATTAGTAACTTTTCAAAAATAATTTGCGATTCAATTGAAACATTGAAGTTTTGGCGTATTTGTACAAGTAAAAATTGTATTCGTGGTGACGTGGTTGAACATATTATGAACATATAGATTAACGATCGAAGTTTTCCCTAACATTTATTATAATTAATTTTATCAAATAAAGTT
The DNA here is from genome assembly GCA_025469195.1 of Chaitophorus viminalis. NCBI lineage: Eukaryota > Metazoa > Arthropoda > Insecta > Hemiptera > Aphididae > Chaitophorus > Chaitophorus viminalis. The sequence continues at coordinate 39,375 of JAIPRK010000189.1, forward strand.
TACCTTCATGTTGAAAAAAAAAACTGTTTTAAAATTGTTTTTTATCGTATGTTAATCGCATAGCCATTAAGATATTAAAATATACATATTTATATATTATACAGAGACCAAACCGCTTTTAACGTGTTTCTGGAACCACATAATTTTTTTTCATGGACACAAAATATAATATTTATTTAACATCGCAAAAACAAATACTGTTTGTAACCGCCAGAGCACAAATCAATAACAGTATAATAAAAATGTTGGTGTGGGTGAACTAAAAAACTTTAATTGAACCACACCGTGCGAACCCTATTGTTTGTAATATGTATTTAATTTTTATTAAACTTCATTGAGTATACTTAGTATATAGTTGTACGTTATACTAGTTTATACTAGTTTATTCTAGTTATAGTATAATATAATGATGAACTGTATAAAATAATAATATCATTTGCTGACATAATTTGGCCTACAGCACGTGATGGTTGGTCCATTTCAGATTTATTATAATAGACCAATCCGAATACATATATATATATACTCAAAAATAAATATAAATAAACAATGTGCTTTAAAAGTGTATGACATCATTTGAGTAATATTCCACAAGGCTTTTGCCAAGCAGCGGATTAACGGAAAAGACCTTTTTTGAGAAATAATAAGAGAACCATGCAAGTCAAATAGGTCCTTATTTTTCTGTTGAGTTACATTTTTTTTCCTATTTTAAAAAGAGTTTGTACAAAAAAATATGAGTCCAAGAGCAAAATTCTAAGAACATGAGAAATGTAACGATCTAATTCGACGTCATTGCTAGTGTACACATTTCTGGTCATTGCAGTGCAGTTGTATATTTTAACTGTTTGAACTGTACAATAGGTGAACGCAGATGAAAACATCGTGAAAGAAATACGTTAATTTCAATATGACAAGATATGATTTATTATTTAAATACTATATTTATGAGTTATTCTTTCATTTATTCCGAGTGTTAATATTACATGGTTATGAATAGGATCATTGTTTCGATTCACTTGTTTTACTCGTAGATTAGCTCAGAATTATGCCCGAAATAACGCAATAATTTAAAATAATAATAACCCTATTAGATATGTGTAGTACTGATTGTAAGAGTTGCATTTCTAGTGTAAAAACAATAACGTTGGCATTTAATAATAGTTCAATAGAAATAGAATATTTTTTTCAATAAATTGCGAATAAAATATCATGACTTCGTTTTGAATATAACATTCGTTTTTTTTTTGATAATCGTATTATTTTACAATAGTCACCAAAAATACATATACCATTAGTTAAAGTTGTATGAATTAAACATTGTGTTTTTTTGGAAGTGTATTTAAAACAAATGCTTTTCTTTAATTGTATAGTACCTATTTTATTCATTATAACTGCATTAAGAGTAGATATTTTATGTTTATCTCTGTAAGGCTTAAATAATTGTTTTTTCATGCTGAATTCAACTAACCTATACAAGCAATATTTTATTTATTTTGCCCGAATCTCGATATTCATCATTTATATATTCCATACTCTTAACGAAACTGCTGCAATTGATTGTAATAATTGCAATAGTTTTTGATAACTCTAGTCAACTTTATGTATTATTTTGAATAAAAAAAAAAAAAAACTAATTTTAATATTTAGTGCATAAACGAGGACATAAATGACTGTATAAATGATCCACATGAACTTGTACGTAGCAGGTTTCATTATTATATTATTTAGTGAGTTTTCTGTATATAAAGGCAGTAACATGATAAGCTGCTGTTGTGAAGCAGAAATGTAAGTTCGTATTCTGAGTGCGTATTAATGTTATATTTTATTGGAGTTTTTTATTTATATCCAGCAGAAATTTACGGTTTTCAATTGTTAGTCGTTTTTAATAATTTAATAAAATTCGCTACGTAATATTTTTTTGTACATACAGTATAGGACAGGAATGCTAAGTCAGAAATTAATATTATAATAACAGGTTATTATTATATACAACGCATAACATAAAAATAAGGATACATGATGAGTTTTAGTAATGATGACTACGTATTTGTTGGCGAATAACGTACAATAGCCGTACTTTGTACGCCCTATTATTGTGTATCTTTGATTCTGAAACTTATTGATTGACGAATTATCAAGATTCTTAAAAAACAAAATAAAAATCAAGGAACATAAAAATCTATGAATGCCAATCTAAAAAACAAAATAAAAAACCGCACAGGGAATCGCTCTGTTGTACAGTAGAGATAAGGCGGACCTTGTTCATGGGATAGGTCATTATAATGGATGTATTAAATTTGAATGAATACCAAGTAGATTTACTTTCCTTTCAAAAAAGTTGCAGTATATGGAAACCAAAGTATTTTTACTGCTCCAAAACGTGATAATAGACACACATGAAAATAAATAAATAAAAACACACATTATTATAAAATCAATACATTGATCACTCCGTTCGGAATCTAAACTGATGTATCGCTGATTTGTTGCTTTTTAATTTTAATGATAATTAATAAACCATTTATGGGATAACATTTATTGAATTTGATTCAATAATTCTGTAGTGACCGAGGAGCTCTTATATTACTCTGGGGAGCTTTTTGGGTCTCTTGGAGCACAGTTTAAAGACCACTTATATATTTGTGTTATAGGTTTTTTTTTTTTTTAAATTTAATTTAATTTTTCCGATATATTAAAACTAGATGGTTATAATAAAAACCACGAACATAGCGTGCCACATGTATGAAAAGAAGAAAATTGTTATTGTATGGCCGCAACAACCTTGATGGTTGCCAAAACGACGACGTAGCTGCCGCCTGATCTATGCTATACAGAAGTGTGTGGATACCGTAAGTAAACGAACGGCATTGGAAATCCCGTTAAAAAGCCGGACGTATATTAATTGCCCGAAACGAGCGTCATACGTGGGCTTTGTTAAGAACCACTGCGAATAGGTCCTGCTGTTTCTAATTCCTTTAGCGTTACTACGGATCGTTCTTCATTGTCCTGCCGGCCGACGCCCACCCCCGGAATGGCATTTGTTTGCCTTTGGCCATAAAGTTTTCAGGACGTGCTGATTTGCTCGTACGTACACCCTCGTAGTGCCACTATGTACACACAACATACTTGTATTATCGTGGTTTCCTACTCCTACAACACAATTTTGAAATAGACTGGACAAAATCGTAGAGAAAAAAAACCCCGAAATAGTGTATTGCGCGTAGTGTATATTAATATAGATAATAAATCTATAGACTATAGTAATACTTTCTGAACACTTATTTCGATTACTTCGAGTTTATTTTATATAATAGATACTCTTAATTATATTTACGAGTTAACGAGTATATACGATTTGCATATTAACGATTCATATCAACAGTCAATGTTAACGTGATTTTGAGAATAACCAAAAGGCATAACTTTTCACAATGTACGTATTTTTCTTTACTCACAACGATACACTAAGACGACTATGACCATACGTTTGGTACAAACATGGAGTAAAAACGCAGGAACTATTATTAATAAGTCATGATTTTTCTTTACAATTAGATAAACCAGTAGGGACCATGAGCACTACAATGACTTATCGGGCTATCAGTAAATAATAATAAGTATACACTTTTAATTTTTATAAATGAAGTGACTATCTTTCAATAATTATCGAATACTTGAAGTGATACTGTAACGCTGGATGCAGTTCGATTTGAAATCTTAATAAGGCAACTTGGAGACAAACGTTCACACAGTTAAAAACTGTAATATTTACAATTGTGTAAATTACGTGAATAATATGTTTTGATGTCCTATTTTTTTATTTTCGTCACGTTTGCCAGTATAGACAAAAAAAAAAAAAAAAACATTTCATTGAAACATTTTATCGATTGGTTAAAGTGATGTGAATATGGTTATTATAACGACAATAAGACGCTTAAAAAAGATAAACAAAAACAGGAGCCTCGCCCCTTTAAACCGTTCATTGTTGTAAAAACTTGAACGCCGAAACAAACGGTTCCTCACTGTTGTTGTAAACTAAGTAATAACGGTTATACAAAAGTTGTTGACATTTTATGTGTAATTATTACAGTGATAAAATGACATAATGAGATGCAATATTCCATTGTTGCTGAACAAGGTTGTGTTATTTCAAGGTGGCTTAAAGTAGTTGAGGAACAATCTTATTTCTAATTTTGTTTTAGTTGCTTCTTTTTCATAAGTATAGTTGGAACAACTACCAATACAACAACCAAAAGAACGAAAATCGATCATTTTATCGGTAATTAACACAACAAAAATCTAAATGCATAAAATAATAAGAGTGATAATTTCGTTTTTATTGATGGTTCATTATCTCGTAAATGAACAAACGATAATATAAATAGGTAATATTGAAATATTAAAACTCATATTAAAAGATGGCCTACATTTTGTGTTATTTAAATATATTATAATCTTAGAATTTCTGGTAATTTATTATTTTCCTGGAAATAAGATTTTTAAATAATAAGTAAATTAGAATTAAATGTCAGTTTTAATGCATTTATTAAATGCAAATAATTATTTTTCTCATGATTTTCATGTTTTCTATAATACGATATGTAGACTGTCGACATTTCAAACACAGTCTCCTTCTTCAACGCATTACACGTTTACAATGCTACTGTTACAAACATATTAATTTCATATTTTTGTTTATTTATATGTCAATCTTTATAACTATAAAGTGGCTCATTATGTTTGCTACTTATAAGTGGATATTTTAATATATAACACTAGGAATGACAGTAAACCAAATAATAATATCAGTGCTGAAGACAAAAAGAACAAGAATATTATATGTCTAATACATCCAAAAAAATGTAAAAGAAAATTTTATTAGTATTTTTATTTATACATTTGTAAGCAACAAAATGTATAGAATCATCGTAAACATTTTTTTTTTTTTTTATTATACTCGACTTGTACAATTATTTTATTTGAAATGTAATCCATTTATAACTTTACATTTTAATTCAATATGTAATTTTCAAGTTTTAATAAATTTAAAAGTAATATAATAAATATTTTGAATAGTTTTATAATTTTAATAATAACTAGTTATTATAATAAACAATATTAATTGGGAAAAAAATATGAAGACACCTCAGATCAGAACTTACTTTAGAATATAACACTTGTATAGGTCATATTTTAAAGTATGAAATAATCGTGATTATTATACTCTGAATAAACTACGCGTGAAAATACCTTTGAGAGAAACAAGTTTATTAGAAGTACAGTGACTAAATCTTATAAATATTTAAAAAATAATGAATATAGTAAAGTTACACCTTTAATTGTAAATACCTATTAAAATGGTAAGCAACCTTTTACGACTCACAATGATTACAAGTCAATCGGTTAATAGAGCTTTTACTGCGTATTTATATTATTATATCAGACTTTATTCTCAAATTTTTTTCCTATTTGCACAACAAAATTAATTTGACGTACATTTTGAAAATAGCTGTTGTGTTTAAACTGAATATGTTTCATAGATAAAACTATATATTACTATGTGTGTGTACCAGCTGGTTAATTAAGTTTCTTGGTCATCTTGTCTGTTGTTTAAAACTTATTTCCATAATGACTGTATGAGAACTTAATTAATTGAGCGGGAGATATATTTTCCTTCATATCTCAATTTTGTAAACAGAAATATTTGTATAAGTAGGTAGCTGATTCCATTTGAGCTCTGGCATCAACCCAAATAAACGTTAATACTTAATGTGAAATTTCTCACTAGGGTTGTAGTAAGATACGATATGAATGTCTTTGGCCAGCGAATAAAGTCTTTATTTTAAAATTCAACCAAGTATAATAATATATTCATTATTCATATAGTACCTACGTATATAGTTCAAAATATTTATGTCTATACATATTTATATACTTGAACAACGTATAAATACAAAGACTTGGGCAAATTACAGCCTTTTCAGGTAAATATGAAAAATTCTGTAACGTTCTAGGTATCCGAATATTTTCTCTGAATTTCTTACTTTTGTATTACTTAAGTAATACTAAGAACAATATTGCGCTTTTTCTAACGCTAAAAGCTTAAAGTTCTTCATCTCATCATAAGATGAATTAAAAGGTATAATAATTCAATCGCGTTTGACAGAAAAAATAAAACAAATTTACTCGGAGAACAGAAAATGTAAAATCCATATCGTTTGCTGTTTTTCGTGAACTTTTTATTTTCAAAAGGCATTAAATTAAATTTAATCCTGAATTAAAGTTATATTCTTGCAGATTTTACTCCGAAACTACTAATTTAAAATTAAAACTATATTAAATCATAAATAACTCTTAATATTCTCCACGATGTATTTATACGTCTATAATTGTCATTTTATATCCGTTTTACTATCGATTTTCCATGTCATTTATTGATTAAGTGAACCTATCTAGTAAAACTACCAATTCTCCATTCCGTTTTATCGCCGTACATTTTTCTAACGCTTCATTAAATTATTATTACTGGTGCCCACGAAATTAACTTATTTTTTAAATAAAATGAATACAATCCCGTTAAAATGCTTGCGAATAATTTTCAATTTCATTGCTTTCATTTATCATTATTTCCGCACAGAGAGAGCTTTTTTTAATCTATGATCTTGAAGCTGTTGTATTGAACTCAGTGTGTAGCCTTCTTCTTTCAATGTGATTTGCTACACTGAAATTTCTTGTCTCCTCTTGTAGTCAAAACTATTTACGTATTTTTTGAGATGGGTTCCTAGTGACAGTTGTCCAATGCGTCAGCACAGCGTTTAGTACTTTTCGATCGCCAGTATAGACTCAATACCATATTTTCAGTCTTCCAAATAACGCTTAAGAATTCTCACAGAATTTTTTGGCTAAGAAAAATTGAATTTCTTTTATTTTCGTTCGCGGTACATTCAAAACACCAATCGTCATTAAATTATTCTTTTCGGGCGCACTGCTGCAGTTGAAGTTCATTCCAGTTATGTGTCGTCTTAAAATATAATTTAGTTCTGCAAATTCCATCGTGAATACAATAATAAACTGTAAACGTTCTAAAGGAAGTTCCATAAAAAGTGGTAAAGTGTAGAGAGTGATTACGTTAAAATGTAATTTAAGTTTTTAATTCATAGTCTATAATAAATAACAAACTACGGCAATTAAGTAATAAGTTGTCAATGGTGTAGACATGAATAATTTATACATAGATTTTAATCTGAGGGCATGGCAAGTGTGAAAAACCACGTATACATATAAACTATATTTAAAACGATAAATGCGAAATCACAGTGAAAAATTAAATACTCCACGGTTTTGTTCGAAGTTTTTTATTTTCAGAAATGTTTGCGGTGGGTACAAAAATGTGTAATGACAAGGGATTAAAGTATTTGTTTAAATACTTGATGTACATAATCGTATTGATGTTATGAATCGTCACAAATCCAAACTGGCATGAAAATTGGAGGGTCACTCAGATGAATAATATTGTCTGGCACAAAATTCGATGCCATTTATTCTCATTACACGCTTTAAATACATCCTTTTTCCCAGATGCGTGGGCGCGATAATTAACTAAACAGTAATGTTTTAAGCTTCTAAGCTCAAAAATATTATCTTATGATTTCCAGTTGGTGAAATTATTTAACAAATATTATCAAAACGTAGAGTGCACTACTTTATGCGGGGGTAGATAAACAAAACGGGTTTATGATTATGTACGTCTGGTCGGACGTGTTTGAAATTCAGAACCATACTATTTATACACATGCATCTGTTATAATGAATACGTAAAGCTGTGGTACAAAAAAAAATATGAGTAAATGGTATTTTATATTATATAAAAACTTTCAAGTATGTACATATCAAATCAATAATCAGACGGATATTAAATCTATAAGCTTTTAATGTGTGGTATAAATCTTTTGTTAGTATTGGTAAAAAAAAAAAAAAAAAACGATTTCTATGTTAATTTAATTAACTAGCTCTGCCCATAGGTTAATTATAAAACACCATTGACTTCATTTTATAATATCGATAGAAATATATATATATATATATATATCGGTAGCGTTAACGCAGACTAACAAATTGCTTAGAATAAAATACGGAACACAATTTAGTACCTACCTTGCATTTGATCGTTCTTAATTCTTATTATATATTGATTAACCGAGTACGTAATTTAAATGTGGAAAAGTTATGAAAAGACCATTGCTAATTAAAACTAATTGTTGTTAATACTTTGTATAAATATAACTATAATCATACAAAAACATATTTACACATTTCTGTAGTTAGTACCTATATTAATTATTTATATTTTATTCAACGTGGAAACGAAATAGCTTTCTACATTAAAATAAAACCGAAATAAAATATGCAAGGTGTTAGAACACATATAGTTATCCTTACTGTCACCTGACCAAAAATCATCTCCCAGTTGAGAGTCCATTTCCTATCATAAGTTACATTTGTACTAGAAATCCCACATCCATAAAATTATTATATTTCCACTAGTTCCACGCTTGCCTTTTGCCATCGCGATATTTACATATCGATTATCACCTCACTCCTCAAAGGTTTCATCAATGCTCCTGATCTTTTATCAACTATAGTTATTAGTTTACAAACCATACTCAACTCACTTACACTCCTTATGCCATATACCTCAACACCTTTGCACCGTACTAATTACAATCACAATCATCCTATCTATAGTGTTTGGTCTTCCTTTTACTTAACCCACCATATTAACCACCCCTTATTATATATCTTTATAATACTTCCCAGCCTTATCATTCAAACAAAAAATCATTTTAATTAGTATTATCAAGTTATAGTTGTAGTTATTATTCTTAACATTTTATTGTTATACTCAATTCATATCTCTGTAATTGTCGAACATGGCGTTAAATAAATAAATAAAATAAAATAAATTATTAAAACAAATTTTATGTACTTACACTGCGGATCTTGAAAAAAGTGAAAATTTACCTTATTAAATTTAATATTTTCATTTATGTACTATTTTTTTCCATTACATTGTAATAAATATGTCTCATTCTGTACACTGCGTCATTTAGGCGACCCGTTTGACGGGTAGTTCACTTTAAATAAAGTTGTTTCTCTCTCTCTTCATGAAAAAGTAGAAATGAAAGAATAAATGTAGAAATGGTAGAATAAATGTATTTTATATTATTCTCTTTCAAATAAATATTATAATTATTAATATATTATTGGTTTATTTTTAATTTTTTTTTTATGAAAAATAATGCAATTAACGATATTGGATACACACCATAAGAATGTGGCGCATAATACATGCCAATGCAAACAAAACATATTATCAACCCATAATTATTAATCGTACAAATTATACTAATTATTGTTATGGTTATGAAAATGATTTGAAAATGGCGTGACAATAAGTCATTGTTCATTTCATATCAAAAGCACATTGATCGCTGGGAACTGTAATAAAATGCTTAATTTGTTTAACGCTACCCCTAATAGAATGTACCCCAATATAATGCGTAGCGATTTCAATCTAGTCATTAAATTATTATTATTGATGTTACTCTGCATAATATAATACAACAAAGTACAAATACGTTCTACTTGGATCTACATACAAAATATTAGGTACTTATATTCTAGTTTAATTCGGTTTAAATTAATTTTGCTATAAAACAATGGTATTTTAAAATATTAGTTTAAGTAATAAAATTAAACGATGGATATTTTAAAATCTTAAATAAGCATAACTCGGTATAATCGTCAGAATTAAACTGTACTTTAATTGTCTCATTAAACAATGGGAGTGTAAAAAGGCCTTTTTGGCTTAGTTAAAAAAAAAAGTAGATTATAATAAACGTTTTATCCATTATTTTATTTTGCTTTGAATAAATTAATAATATTATTAGTGACGCAAGTACGAAAAAAAATTTTACAAATACTTTTTTTTCATTAAAAGAAAAAATAAATGTAGTTTTTCACGATGATACAAAATTATTATTTTGAAATTCGTCGATTTTTCTTTCGTATGTATTGAAATAAATTTGATTGAAGATCAGAATACCAATGTAAAGTATTGAGTGGAAATAAAACTTTAAGCGAGAAAATATTCAATGAAGACCTTGCGAAAAACATTACGTCAAATTTGGTTTACTTGTTGGTTTTACTCAATTTGATATTGCCGACATTATACATGTGATGTATGCACACGTTAATGAATTGTGTCTGGAAAGTTTGATAAACTTACATTGTCCCCTAATTCGTCGAAAGCCGTCTAAAACGGAATCACATAGTTGTTACTTAAATATATTAATATATATTTTTTCTCGTTGTAGTGAATTTCCGGCTTAGCCAATGTAATACGATATAACAGTATACTATTTACAGTAAGTATACTTTATTTCTGCGACGGGACCAAATCGAATTTCCGTCTAGACTCCAGACAGTTTCAACATATCTCGATCCATGGTCTCACATTTCACAATCTACGGACGCATATTATATTTATATGAATTATTAACTAGTAGTTATTTAACCCGTGATACCTACTTCTTACAATAGTTTATAGTGATAATTGATGATTGAAATATTGTTTCATATAATTTCTCATCGAACTATAAATAAATAGATAATATAGGAATAATTAAATTAAATATTTCAGACTTAGGTAATAAATATAATTTAATAAAATATAAATTAATATTTCAATATATGGGTAAAAAAAAAAAAAAAAACATTTAACTATTTAACACAATAAAACAATCAATTTTGCTAACGATGATAATCAATTGATGAACTCACGACTAATATCTGCAAATATGATATACATATTGATTAATTAACGACAATATTCAATAATAATAATAAATAAAAAAAATAAAACTTTAAGTGGTCACCGGATCACGTGTGTTTCGTTATCGCTTCAATAATCGGTCAAATAATTATCAATAAGGGCCGGAAGCTAATGCAAATGCATGATTTACTGAGTACACCATAAAATTGCTAGATAAGTTACAAATTTGAATCATAACCTAACGAGTTCAAAAATGAAATTTTATGCTGCATATTTTTGCATATTTTAATGACTTTTTCAAACTTACGTATATTTAAAAATAAAATACTTTTTACTGCATGTATAACTAAAGTTATAACTTTTTTCTATTAATTTCCAGTAATAAATAAAATTTTAAAAAAATGTCATACTTTGATTATGTTAAATATATTAAAATAAATTTATTGAAAACTATATCGGCTTAAAAATATTTTTGAAAACATTTATTTATATTTTTAAAATCAAAGTACTTAGTTGTAAACTGTAATTCTCAAGGAAAATAAATACCTATTAATTATATTATGATCTTTCCCCTAATATTTTAATTATTACTTGTACCAATAAAATCAAAATGGTTTTTTACCGTGGCTCCCTTCATCAACTTATGCAATGCCCCTGGGAGCCGTGACGCATAGTTTAAAATGTTTTAATACCTCTGATCTAGGTGATAAACTTATGTTGATGAAAAATCCTGTTAGAATTCCATCGCACTAATATTCTATAAAAATATTGCAAGATATTAATTTTATGACTGCAATTCATCAACGGATTAGAATATAAAATCTCACATAGGGCTTAATAGTTTCATTTAAGACAAAAATTTTGTTAAGGAGATACTGGAAAATAAATTTTATTAGTTAAAAACTATCAGCGATTAAATAGTACCTTTATAATAATATGATATATTTATATTTTCACGCCGTCCAATAAACAAATAAAAACTTAGTTGACTTCAATTGTATCATATGACCAGTTAATTATAGTTATATAATTAACTCAAGATTTATTACGAAATATTATTGGTACAACGCGGAAGCGAAGTGATTCGCAACTGAACTTGATTTTTCGAGAAAAAAATATTGATTGGGTTACTAAACAATGTATACGTTCCACTGTGGAGTGATATACGGTGGAAGAGGTGATCTTAGCAACATCACTTATCATTACACGATATACGCATGTGCAAGTTAAATACATTTTTATTTGAATATCAAAAACTATCACCACCGCCGCTGCAGAACCTATTATTACAACTCAGCTGCGAAGTCGGGATTTCCGCGGACTTTTGGTGCAGACAAATCCGAACAAGTGGTGGCGTGTGCGCGTGCGCATGGCCAAAAAGAGCTCTCGCATAAGTATAATAAATTATTCAAAAGCACAAACTTTATATATATATATATATATATATATATATATATATATATATATGTATATATAAATTATATATTCACCTTCACCGCTCCGTCATCCACGGAAACTGCTCGGAGTCCAAACGGATTTCGGTATTCTTTTCATACACTCACACGCACACTCCGCGGCGCGGCGGTCGGTAGTTTTTATTTCGTTATATATATATATATTATTAATTTAATCCTTCGCTCGAACGACGCGAACTTCAAACCCCGCTGCTCTCGCCATCGCTCGTCGTCGACCTCGAGGGGCGGGGGAAGGATATTTCGCTAGTAATTAATTATTTGCATGGCACAGTATAGCCGTGTCGTCGTTTACGTATACAGCGAGTATATTTTATATTGCACAGTATATAGCAAGTTATATTCTACGTCTGTGCGAAATCGAAACGCACCGCGGGGAGGGGGAGGGAGGAAAGACCTCTCCCCGGAATATACACGAATACAGTTCTAGTGGTGGTGGTGGCGTCGGCGGCGTAGGTTTAAGATGTATTGTACACACTTCGTGTGTGGTAGCGGTTACACGCGGTCGACGGACTTGAAACCACACGCACGCGCCCAAATGATGTGATACGACCGCCACCGCCACCACCACCGGGTTGATGGGGGACAATCCATCAACGGGGCCCTGTAATCATTTAGCCGCAATACAATCCTCTGATGTGAGTGTGAGCATGTGTATATGTCTATACGTCTATACCTATGTGTGGTGTGCACCCATACCACACATACACACTCACACACACACACACACACACACACACACACACACACACACACACACACACACACACACACACACATATATATACATACACCGAACGGGTGTTTGGCGCTGGAATTTATAGTTGGGAATTTATTCCCGTCCGAAAACTCACCCTCGTGTCGTACGTGTGCCGTATGCGGATATACACCTACGCGCGCTTGTGAGTATGAATTTTTTTTTTTTTTTTGAACGATGACTAGCAAAATTTCTTCCATCTCAATCTTATGGGGAGGGGGGGGAACAACTGCATTATTGTTTTAAATGAGTATACAGATAGTTCAAACATGAGCTGGCAATTGTATTGGCTATGTTATAATATAAGTTACACGAAAGATTAGAGTCTTACAGCATGTATAATCAATATGCAACAAAAAACAGTCAACAACCCGACAACCGGATGTACACGATTATAAAGTTTAATATAATCCGCAGTGCAGAGGAACTGATAATGACGTAATTGACGATGAATATATTATTAATAAATTATGAAAATAATAAAGGATAAAGATGGCGGCCTCCTTGGGGAATATTGGATGTAGCCAAAAATAAATGAGATTTAATATCAAAAACCTTTACCCAATGGTATCTATCCTTAAGATAGGACTTGATCCACTATAAAAGGAGCTCATCTATACCGGAATGCATATTAAGTATTTAAGGTGTATGTTTGACTGTTTTGAGACCGTTGATGACGTGGGAGCACAGCACTGTGTAGAATTGTCGTATACTGCGAAAACGTATACATAAGCAAATGTAGAATATATTATGCATAAACATACGAGTACTGGCAGTGTGATTTTGGGCTTTGGGGGTTTCAAAAGAGCATGGCATGAATGGAAATACGAAATGGAATTTTATTTTACGGGGATTCGTTAACGTTGCATGTGTCATTTAAAGGTCAAATACTATTTTTTATGTTTTCATGGAAAACCAGCTTCAAAAATAAATATTAAAAATCCATATAGAAACTAAGTAATCTGATCTATATTTAGTTATAAGTAAAAGCGAATAGCATTGACATAAATTATAGAATAATGATAATATCCAATAAATTAAAAATCTTGGAACTATTCGACTTATCTGTACGAAATTCTGGAGTTGATTAATACTTTAAATTTTGGCTAAATATTTACAATTCAAACAAAAATTATTCTATCATCGAAATATTATTTGATTTTATAAAATATAAATTATAGTATTTATAGAATATAATATTATATTATATTTATTAATTGTAGTTGTTTGCTAACCTAACTATAGTCTGTATTATAAAACAAAGAACTAATAGTTCAGACATGTTTTGATTTGTCGGTATTATAAATATTATAAATAAAATGAGAAAGTACTTATGCAAATAATATAGTATAAGTACCTTGTGATTATTTTGAATTATTTTGATCGTTTAAAAAATTTAAAAACAAAATATAATAAAATCATAAATTGTTAAAAGTAATATGGCCAAAATTATATCATTTCCGTAAAAACTATTTTGTAAATAAATATGTTATAATCTTAATATTTAAACATCTATTATTATAATATATATTTGTATCAAACAATCAAAATGTAAAAGCTTTATAGTCCGTAATACATATTTGGAGCATAAATAATAGAATAACAATGGTAACGAGAAATAAATTTCACCACCGACGACCACCTGTTTGTCCACTGTGGCTTGACCTTTGATATACTTCAATAATACACGTATTGTTCAGCTGCAAGAGCTTTAATAAATTCCGGTTCGATTCTCTGGAATCCTGTTATTTGATATATCGGAGACGTAGTGGGTAACTTATGGCCGCCGTCGACTTTTGTGCCTTTTGAATTATAAAAGAGAATTATTTTCATTCTCCGTCTCTATTTCCTACTATTTTCTTATCCTATATTCCGTTTCAATGGACCGGAAAAATGACCACAGACAGTAGAATGGACAGTTCGAGAAAAGGAAGTTATATCTAAGAAAAACTTCGGTAATACCACCGGCTAAATAATTTTTGTGCATTATATTTTATATTTATTTATATATATATATAAATGTATTATGATATACGCGGTGGATATCTATGCCGACACCGTCCTCGTCGGTCAGCTCAAAACTTGTAAATTTCCAGTGTGTATTTCTGTCGATATTTCAAAAACGTATAGTAAACGGTATATTATTCTATGTACGTTCAATATAATATTTCATCCTTTTTATTTATTTTTTTTTTTGCCCTCTGTTCACGTCGATCGTTCAATATGAAAAAATCCGCGATAGCACGCACATTTTGTATTCGAACGGGGTCAAGTAATGAAGAGTATTGCCATGTACATATTATTATTTTACGTTGTCGATGTTCTCCACCAATCCATTTCTAAATTATCTAAATATCCGGACGATATAATAACATTTCCACATCAGCTCAATAGATTATCAAGTTTATCACGATACGTATGTATTGAAATTATAATATATATTTATCAATTAATTCATGACGGCCGTTTCAGATTTCTCAGTAAATTCCAGTTAGGTTAGGTATAGTGTACATAGTCTATTTTTTCAAAGGCTCAGAGAGAATATTTAGATTTACTCATGCCGTACCACGAATACGGTACACAGCGTATATATTATGCATTAATTTTTTATTTCAATTTTTTTCAAAGGAATTTAGTTTACAAAATGATCGTACGTAAACGGTAAACGGTTCACAATAATTCACAATATAGATTAGAATTTATATACTCGTATTTATTTATTTATATAAAAATTATGTATTGACATTAAATACTAAAACGTAATATAATTCGGTTTGTTTCCAATTTCATGGAATACCGCTACGCACATAACGTACACGCGAATGCCTGGAGTGTATTATTATAAAAATACATAGAGAGTACTACAGTAAAATATTATATTTAATTCGTTTGAAGAAAAAACATACTGATGTTATTTGCTTTTGCTCTAGGCCCTATGGAGTGTTTTTTTTTCATGTTTCTCTCGATAAACATTCGTAATTTATTCACCGAAATAGAAAATTTCTAAAACTATTGGAAAATGGTTGTTTTATAATCAATGCTTTATTTGTATCCGTACACACAATGTCGACGTCTATAGCAATAAATCCAAACAAGCATAGTCAATTATGTGTGGTTTAGGATTTTCAGCGTTTTCAAATACCATTATATTAATTTTTTCGCTTGAACCACGTATATGCGATTGACTCTGGGACGTAAACAATCATATAATATGTGCCCGCAGGTGATTTCCTTATTGGATTTCCTGTTTGTTATAATTGAAAAAAAGATCCGGTTACAGACTTACGGAGCAATAGCCAATATACCGATCTGTGTTTCAATCGTTTATACTATATATTTATTGTCTTTTCGATGGCACTTTTTAACATTTCAATGAACAAAAACGTTTTACAAAGAATACATTTTTTCTGATACAAGTGTATTTTATATATTATTTTTCTTAAGGTTATCCATATTATTATTTTTTCTTATATATATATAAGATGGTTGGTTTCTTTCAACTCGAAAGGTCGAATTTCTGTTCTATTCACTCGACTAAATATAGGTAATGGGTACACTTTATACAATATTATATACAAAATGCAATGAAAAATGATTGTTTAAAATTATTTTCAAAAAACTTTCGATTTCATTAAAATTATCCGTTTGATCAACATATACAATTACAACTAACTTCACCCATAACGTTAAACAAGTTTCATGTTAAGTATTAAGTTATCGTTATTTTTGTTCCAACAAAGTTTTTGTGTTATAAAATATTAAAATATTTAAACAAATTGTATGTTTTAAAACTATATAAAATTAAAACTATAGAAAAAAACACTAAAATTCATATTATTTATGAAATTTTTGGAATTAAATGAATAAAAGAAAACGTTTGGGAATTCAAATTTTATTCTATACAAACTCGATTATGTAAAAAAGAGCTGTTGATATATTATATTTGATTGTTTTCCCTTTTCTAAGTTTTCATATGATGCACTAAAATGTTATACTTGTTGTCACGACATATTTCTGTATGAATCTCGGTCATTGACAATATTGTTGACTGTATATACAAATCAATAACGTAATGATATTTTGATGTGAACTCTGTGGAAATATTATTCCTATATTTTGAGGTGTAAATAAATTATGTCGAAAACAGTTCATCAAAATCACGTCCACAAAACAACTCAATATAAAGTTTTACTACGTTAAAGACCAAGTTTCTAATAAAATATATAGAAAAGTATTCTATAGATTTATTATTTATATATATCGAATTTCTCTGGATGATTCGACAAATAAAATAAC
The DNA here is from genome assembly GCA_025469195.1 of Chaitophorus viminalis. Lineage (NCBI taxonomy): Eukaryota > Metazoa > Arthropoda > Insecta > Hemiptera > Aphididae > Chaitophorus > Chaitophorus viminalis. The sequence continues at coordinate 56,734 of JAIPRK010000189.1, forward strand.
TTTTATTCTATTCATTATTTTTCACTTTTATTTTTGATGAATTATATTGTACTGCACTCTATTATAAATGTATTAAGCCATTTTTTTTTTTTTTAATCAAAATTTTGTTTTACTGTTAAACACGGATTTTTAGAAACATGTTTGGGCCTAAGACTCTTATAAAGATTTATCCATTATGCCATATTATTATTAAATTATAATTTCTAAAAATTATAAAAATCATGATAAATTAATGATTAAACTTTAATAAGATATTTAAAATTTAAATATATATGTAGTTTAATTTTTCTGAAAATCTGGTTTATAAAATAGCTATTATTATTATTTTTTTTTTTTATGGTGAAATTAGTTTTAGGTTTTCAAATTTGAGTTTCAAGACTGAAAAAAAAATTTTACACAATTTTGTTGTAATGTAGCATAATAATCTTTATTAGAAAAAAAAAAATTAAAAATAATAGATGGAACAAAAGTTAGGTAGGTATTACATTTGTTGAATCATCCTGAAATATCCTATATTTACTACATGCTATTATATTTTTAAGTCAAATCATGACGTATATAAATCACATGTTTCTGTACCCGACAGAGAATTAACGCTATCGTATAAAATATATATTTTCCCTTAACCATTTTCTATTTTATTTGTAATCCAATGGAGTGCGTCATATAACGCATGAAAAATGTGTTAAAAATCGGACCATAGCAACAATAGATAATGAACAATTACATAAATTAAAAATTTAAACGTTAGAAATGAACACAACTAACATCATATTTTCATGGCTAAAAGTTTCAAAATACTTTTGAACAAATAATGTTGAGACTTTATACAAATATTTATATAAAGTAAATTGTAGTTAAAGTATGATCACATCGTGTTTCTACGACGTTACTCGTTACACTACACCGTGAGTAATTCTACGTTACACAGTTTTATTCTTGTGAAAATCATAAACAAACAATAACTTATGTGTGTGCTATGTGTAGTGCACGTTCCGAAGCGGATTCCATTCCGTTATGGTTTTAATTAATGTATTGGACGCATTGAAACTGTACAATCTGCGACGAGTGGTTAATAATACATTTCACTACTAGCACACCGCATGTAATCGCGAACTGTCTCGAGGATGGAGGAGGATTGTCGAAATCGATACTCTATATATTTACACGGAGCTCGCGGGGGACGATTCAGTTAAATAATGTTCGACCGATTGTCAATAGAAAATTTATGTTTATAAAGAATTTGTATTATTTTATAGATAATATACAATAACGGGAAATAAGTAGTTCTGATATTAAAAATGTACTCGTGATACGAGATAATCCGTAATAAACACGGTTTTATTTAATGGAATTCCGTTAATTCATTTTTACATAAATTATACGTGTACGTGAACATAGCGTGTATATATATATATACGAGTATATACATCAGTATACCATCGTTCTCTTCGGGTAAAACTTTTAGTAATTATACTTGAACGTAAAAATTTAATTCTATTATCCACGCGACCGTGTGCAGTACATGTAGCACTATACGTATGTCGGGGTAGATAGCGTTAAGTGGAATGGGTTGCATTACTACGAGACTCGAGTATGTAGGACGCGCGATTTGTACGTTTGATATTGTATTTCGACCCAAATTAAATTCACAGTTAGGGCTATTGAAGCTACCAAAGCCAGCTTTGGCCGGTATAACGTCAAGATTTGAATCCGACGGGAACGAAATATTATGTTCATTGGCCCCCGATGGCCGATAGCCACGGTTTTGGTTGACGTTAAAGGGTTGTTTCGAGATTCTACGAAAAAATAAAAAAAATAAATAATACTGTTTAAAGTTATGACGTGAAATATTCACCAAGTACCTTTTCCAATGTTACAGAAAAAAATATCGCGTTCTTAGACCTCTGTGCACGCATCATCTTAAATTGTAAAAAAAAAAATACACGAATATTATTATAGGTTATTTAAAATTCGTTACATTATTACATTTATTTTAAGGATACTATCTTGTAATTTGTTTTAGGGTATATTTATGCATTTTAAATATAATTGGAATATATTTATATAATTGCAAACTATATGGTGATTAACTGTGTAGCCAATACTATAAACATTTATACTGTCTTCGAAATACAACTTCATTTTTTTAGTGCTGTCATCATGACGGTAATTCATCTTCTATATTTGTAATTTTACGTCGATAGATTTCGGCAGACTTTTTACAATGAATTAATCTACTGTTCTTTGTTTATTTTTTGAAATAATAATTACTTTACATACCGTACATCTATCACTCAATAAATCTTGAGACTATATTTGCCGTAACAATGATCATTAAGATGACATACACATGGTGCATAGTATTGCGGTAATCTGAGTAGTAAGAAGGTGGAAGAACTACTCCCTATAGATATTTCAAAAATTGAAAAATTAAAAACGTATGTGGTATGTAAACGCAACTTTAAAAAGAAATATTTATTCAACCCTCTCCACCACTAAATTATGTGCTTTGTGTGTGTATAAGATACGGAAAGATTGAATAGTATTTATTTTATCGACGCGGAGGCAATTTTGCTTTTTGGTAATGATATTCATAACGAAAAATGACCATATTTATAGCACACATTAGCCTTTTCGTTTTGATTGACATAGGTATAATATGTTCAGGAGTTTTATAGACCAAGGACTGTTAAAGTTGAACATTTTAACATTTAAAACAAGATCAATGTGTTTCCTGTTTTAAAAAGTTAAAAAATCTCGAGTTCCAAAACTCTGGACATACAACATTTTTTATAGATTATAACTTATATAAAAACTATGAAAATTTACCAATCTTATTTTTATCTCCTGCAAATGTCATGATTTGATGACATCGACCCGCCTCGCATCGAACCACATAATAATATACTATACCCATTATTATTATATGTGCGTACAATACACCGAACGCGATAAGCTATTGTTCATTTCGATACGTTATAATACATGTAACACATAAATATATACAATATATGTATCGTAATATTATTATCATACGATCGCAGTAGTGCAGCATGGAGCCGTCGACGGCCGACTCTTCAATACGAAATTAATGCACACGCGCTCTTGTCGCAACACCGCCATGTATTATATACCATCTATATTATAACCATATATTATTGTACATCGCGCGTATTGGGTGTGTGTGCATTTCGTGAGGACCGTATACTTGTTAGCGCCGCGTAATAGCCCCAGATGTAAATCAACGCGATTACGTGCTAGTTTTGTAAAACGCCTGTTTAAGTGGCGGCGGCGGCGGGAAGGGGTTATATGAGAGAGAAGCTAATTTGAAGCCTCCGCCGCATTTCTATATACATACATTTATACGCATATAACCGTCGGAAAGGGGTAGGATGCGGCTACGCTCGCCACTACTGCAGCAGCAGCTTACACGCTCGGCGCTATACATACACAATATGCAACTGATTTAAGCGAACCGTCGCCGTTTTATATTAAATAGCGTATTATTACCATCACTATTATCACTATTACTATTGTTATTATCATTATTATTGTTATTGTTTATTATTATAAATATTTGCGGTCTTCTGTTCGCGTACGTATCACCGTTATTTCTGGTGAGCACAGTCTGGAAAAGGAAAATGCATAAACACACACACACGCACACGTACACGCACACGCGCGCACCGAGCGACCGGAGAGATATCCGAATGTGTGTTTTTTATAGGCACCTATTAGAGCCGTTCAAAACGGCAGTTGGGCAATTTTTGTTAGTATAGCACCCATCACCACGACGGAACGAATGTCTTGCCGAAAACGTTGTTGACCTTAGGCATTTTACACGTGCGTGTTTCGAGGTAGTCTGTATATAAGCATAACGCGGTTGCTCGAAGTAAAAGTGTACAAGAAATAAGCGAAAAGCGACGCGACGACGACGTTTTTGCGACCAGCAGTACTTGCGACGAGGGACGGTTAGAAGAGAAAAAAGTGATTTCTTCGTCTCTCTTCCACTCATTTATTTCACCTCTCTCCAAAACGCAACAATAGCGTGCCTCTTTCTGAATGGGATTCTCATCTCGGCGATTATTTCCGAGTGTTCGCTGCTGCACGGAATTGTGTACCGGAGTCTACAATATAAATAAATAATGCTTACGCATACACACACACACACACACACACACACACTTACCTACTTACCTACACGCGTTATCTTTGTGCCTCGATTTATACTTCGTTTTTATTTCGTATACACTACGGAGAGAAAACGTTTTCACACCATACAGTTAATTTGTTTGTGGTTTTTTTCTCGCCATGCGGGGCGTCGAGGTTTTCTTTTCGCCTAATGCGTACGATTTATTATAGTATCACGAGATTATTTATCAGGGAGCTTCAGCTAATTTTGATTCATGATTTCATTGCGCACTAGTTTGGATTAAATGCATAGTGCCGAAAGGAAAAAAAAAATGAAACAACACTAGTTATGATCCCAACTGATGTACTGCGCTAATATTCGTACTGTGACCATATAGAAATATACACCGAATAGCAGGTTACCTACATTTTTGGAATTTTGTGCATTGGTATACTGTATTTTTGAAATAATTATATGTTTCAGTAAACTGATCATAATGTTTGTTTATTTATTTATTTATTTTTTCAATTCTTAATTTTTCCTATAAAATTTCAAAATCTCTTTTGAAAATGACTTGAACGAGTAAATAAATATATTTAAATTGGAACTTTTCAACTCAAAACAATGATAATACCATAGGCTATAAGGATAATTGAATTTCCATATTTTACTGTGATTTAATAAATTTCTGGATTAAATATTAATTTTCAGGATGTGCAGAAATAAATTACTTTAATGGTTTTAGTGTATAATATTCTTAGAAAATAAGAGAATACCTAATTAAAAATGTTAATTTAGAGAAACTTGAATGTTTTTAAAGTAAAAATTATGAAAGTTTGCCACTTTTTAAATATATTTTTCCTTTTAAATAGGTAGGTACTCATTTTACAATTTCAAATAAACCAAATTCCATGATTTACTACAGTTACATTGTTGATGTGCTATTTATAAAATTCAATCGTACACATGACTAAAATTCGAGCTCTAATTATAATATCAAATAATGCCAACGGATTTGACGCATCAATTACTATTGTATCTTCACATTTTTCTTTCTGACAAGTTTTTTTTATCAGATATATATGTACGGCTGGGTTGATCGAATAAATACATGCGAATAAACATAATATATTTATAAGTAGGTATAGAATATCTTAGTAAATTATACTAAGGAATTTAAATATATAAATTTGTCCTTTAAAAAAAGTCGACACATGATGTTTTGAGATAATGTAACGGTGAAATAATATTTTAACGTTTTTCTAAAGTGTGTGCCAAGCTTTTAGCAATAAGTGCTGGAATATTACGGTTTAAGCAGACCATTAAGTGCGATCCGAAGATGTGAACTTTACACCCGGAAAAATCGTATAATGCGTTTACGTACCACGTTTATTCATTTACCTATTCGTGTATATTTCTATTAAACGTTATGTTTGATAAGCTATGAATATTTTAAGTAGTACTTGCATTAAATAAAAATCAACAAGATCAATAGATAAGAAAAATACTTGCATTTATTGACGTTTTAATATTATATTTTTTTCACTTTTCAGTAACATAGTGTTTTGGGCGTATAACACACATATATTATACATTTTCAGATGTCTCGTTAGGTTTTACATTAAGCGAAATAAACGACTACACGTGTCTCAAACAATTGTCGTGTACAACATACTATAATATACATAATCATATTAGGTTCCTGACTAACGAATATTTTTAATAAAAACCACGTGTTTTGTACGTCTAACGGATACCAGCACTCCACGGTTGTCATCGGATCCGTGGACCTCCACTCATCGTAGACCATGAAAAATGAGTTCATTTCGGGCAGCAGTACGTTCTCAATCATCGTTTGCCGACGACGGGCGATGAGCAATAGGAGGGTGGCAGGGTGTACGTCCCAAGGCCATTTATCACCGGAGAGGCAGATTAGCGGCTGTCAACGGGCAGGAAGCTTTTGGAAGGCGAGTATAGTTAGGCGAGAGGACGGAAAGAAACTGAAAAAAAAAAAAACCCGGAAAAACCCAGTCCACCGTTGTCTAACAAATTGATTAAAAGCTACCCAAACCGACGCTCCGAAAACTTGACACACTCGTTTGGCTTATGGACGAAAATATTGTGAGAAGGCGGTGGCGGTGGATGGTGTGGCAACGGAAAAAAGTAGGTAATGATAGAAGCTGCAGAGGTGGTTTTGACGTGGGAAAAAAACCGGTGAAGGTTTTGGAATAACAAGCGACAATAATGTAGGTGATTAATAAAATGGTGGGCGTGGGTATAAAACTTTCAAAACAATAGACCGTACCGGCGGGCGAGCATAACCTGGAATTTTCGAAACGACCTCATATATACTTTACACTGCTGCTGCTGCTCAAGTAAACAACGTGGGATATTGGGTTTTTTCTCCCATTTGTATAGAAAACATAGATTGTATCAGTCGTTGAACAACGGAATAATACAATTATAATAATAATATAGTGAAAAAAATAAAAAAGATTATTATGAAACAATAAAAAAAAAAAAAAACCATCGAAAAACGCACAAATACGCATTGGAGTAACTGCTATAGTTCAGAGTATACAAAACATATTCATTTAATGTGAAAATAACTCGAAAACGTAAGATTTGGTTTCGAATAAAAACCAAAAATTCAGGTAAATATAAGAATTGAAAATGTATATTTATGTACCGTAAATATTACGCTTTATTTATCTGCCGGGAATTAGCACTCCAAAGGAATTATGTTAACACATCCACGACTGTATATTATAATATTTTGTTCGCAAGGGCGAGTATTGATATTATATTGAACGCATTTTTCTTGGCTTCTCCTTACGCGCCAAACGTATACACTAGCTCGGTGACTTATAAACACAGTCTCTATGGTCGTCATCAGCACCATGTACGAGTGCATGTTGTACCATACATCGGTTGAGCGTGGGATTTTCTGCAGGTATAAATAAATACAATGTAACAATAATAACGACTCCTCATATTTTCTTGAACAAATTTTATTTTTTATTTTTTTCTTCATTCCGGGAGATGTATGTACAATTCAAAAATGTATCTCACAAAATTCTCATGATATTACTTTTATACTAAACAATGTTTTCTATATACTTTCATTTTGAAACACAAACTCAATTGGAATATATGATTTTCATAAGATTATATAAGTTAATAAAATGATTAAAATACATAAAAATACTATTAAGTAAATTAAAAATATAATAGGTATAATTTATAATATATATAACTCTATAGGTACATGATACATATTATGAAAGTTTTATCTATAAATTATGAACAACATAATATAATTAATATGTAAAATAATATAATATAATATAACATAATATAAATAGTTAATAGTTATATATAAACAAACATGAAATTTATTTTTATTTCATTTAAACTAGATTATAATATGCATTATACCGCTTTTATTTAAGAATAATGCCATTTTTAATTATCATTGTCTATTATATTATTGAAGCCAAGACTAACATATTTTTACTAGTATTCCTTACAAAGAAAGTATTTTTCATTAGTTTCATTTTTTTTATGAAAAAAAAAAAAAATTGATATAATAGGTACATAATCGTTCTTATGGTTACGAATTAAGTGCCGTTTAGATTTTATTATTATTCATACAAGTTATAATTTTGCTATCAAATCATGCGTACATGCACATGCAAATGCTGCGTATTATAATGCCTGAGCTGAGTATATTTTTACGAAACATGAATGTTTTATACGTATTTCATCCATTTTATGGAAAGTCTTTCGATTGTAAATAACGAGAAAGCTGCACGTCCGCTTTATATAATAGCTTCATTCATCCAAACATTAAACCATAATATTCGGTACACTTTTTTAAGATAACTATAAATATGTTTATCTTAGCTTCTGAGCGTTTAATGTTATACGTTCCGTATGTACGCTCCAAAGACTTGGAAATTTGAAATATCTATACTATTATGTAATCGCTACTAAAAGTGTACCGTTTTCGACTAAAACGTTAACATAATACGATCCAACGCTACTACCATACTACATTATACCGTGCGCGCGGATCGTACTGCAGTTTAGTGTATGTAGTGTAATGTTTATATGCTATTGACAAAGGGGGCGTGTAAAAGGTAAAACCGTCTTTTGCAGTATAAGTATTTTACAAACGTTGCCCGGCCTTTAGACAATACCAAAGTGGGCGGATCTAGTGTCCTGGATATAGCCAAACTTGTTATTTAACAATCTTGTTGCAATTTTCTCTAACTAGCTACGCGCGCCCTGTGTACACACCTACTCTCGGTTTTTTCTCTCCTATTCATCAATCTATCCCCGTTTCCTTTTTTTTCTCGCTGAGTAATTCAACATTGATACTAATCATTTATCAATATTGACTAGTGTACTTAGCAGATTGGTTGTACAGTGTTTGGGCGACAAAACAAAACGACCGCATTAATTCGAGAGCGTTTTTATAAGGTAATATCATGTGTACGGACATTTCGTTGTTTTCGATTAAACGAAATAGTGAAAAAGTGTACATGATAAGTCCATTATAATTAATTAATTCGTTTATCGCGGTAAACTATCAAAATAATAATAACAAATATAAATATACGTACTTTTACAGTGAACAATGTATCAATATTATTATAACTTCTATTGGATCGCCATAAATTTTTTTTCCACAAAGTCAAAAAATACACAAATAACGAACATTTTACAGACTGCTTTAATAGTTTGGTTTATTTATAAATCAGTTTAATGAAATAACTTTTTCAATTAGATGCATTAATTATGCCTGGATTGGTAAAGGTTGCTATTTACAACTCAGATGGCTTTGTGGTACTTAACGACTAACGTTTAGAACGACCAATAAAAACAGTTATCGTTCGACGGTAAACAATACTTAAACGCTATTTCTTAATTTTCATTAACAATTCTTCAAGAACTCATTTGTTCTTGAACTGGGCAGAATGTTTTGGAAACTTTTAACATTATTAAACCAGTTTTGAAAAATGTATCGGTAATCTTTGTTCACGTTAATCAATGTATTAATTTAAAGTATAAGTTTTTTATAAGTAAAAATATAATTTATACTCTTGATGATAACAGGTAAGAATACGAGTATGCGTATCATGTTTATAGGGTTTGTTATAAAAAAAATTAGAATTTTATTGTTAGATTTTCAATACACTTATAAATTATATTGAATATTTAATTTTCCATAGTTATTATTATTCACATTATATTTTTCATTTTATATTGAATACGCAAAAATGAACTGTATTTTATACAATTTAGTAATAATTTATAAATACTAGATAAACATTAAAATTATTTTAGATCGTGAAACTATATATTTTATTACATTATTGTAGGTAACATATTTTTTTTTGTATTCAATATTCCGAAAACTCGTTTTAAATGATTAGTTTTTATTTCAAGATTTTAATTTCATATTCAAGTTTTAAAAATTTAATACCTTAAAAAGCGTAGTTTATTTTTGCATCTCTAATATATGGTGATTTGAAAAAGTAAGGTAATGAATGTATTATATATAGTATACGCTATATATAATTGGTTTTTAATTTATCAATTTATTTTGTTTATTCATTAACTTGAAATAGTTATTTCGTACTTATAGTATTATACTCAAACGGTCTTCAAGTACAATAAGGAATCTATATTGCTTATATATTTATTACATTATCTTATGATAATACTATAATTTCGTAGGTCTATAAACTGAATTTTTAATTTTATTTTTTATTTTACTGAGTTTTTTTGCGAGGAAACTAATGAACCTTTTTTATATTTTCTAAGTTGATTAATGTCGTTATATGCTTTAATTCAATTGATTACAACTTCATAATGGGTCTATTTTATAGTCAACTTTTACATCAAATGATTAATATGAAAAACAGAAAAATCAAGTAATTACATTATAAAAGTTATGAACGACATAAAAGTTAAAATAATTTGACGATAAAAAATACAACATTAAATTCAATAAAATATTGATCAATGCAGCAATATATTAATTTAGCTAAAAATTTAAATAATAATATGCTGAACAAAAATAAATAATCTGGTTTACAATAAATTATTTAAAAATTTTTTTTTTTGCTAAATGTGCCTAGTTACAAATATTATGATAGACAAAAATTGTATAAATATGTTGTTATTTTATCAAGATAGAACATGTTGTTTTCAAAAATTTTAAAATAATGCTTATTATTGTATATTATGTATGATGGACGTGTCCATCACTGTTTTAGGTAGAATTTTTATCTTTGTATTATTGAAGTATTGGAGAAAGTATAAAATAGACACAAGCAATTTATGCTCAAAGAGAATTTAAAGAATAATAATAAAAAAAACTTACCAATAATAAGTATTGATTAATGAAATAAATTTTGTAGTTTAATTATTCAATTATGTAATAATTATAGAGCACAAAATGAAAATCTTGAAAACTTGAATGTACATAATTGACATTTTTTGTTTTGAAATTATAATGAAATTACAAGAGCTTGTTTTACAATTAATATTTTTATGAAAAAATAACTAACCATAAAACGTACATATTCAATATATAAACATTGATTCTTATTCCACTGAAACGTCTTTAATTTTATATATATATATATATATTTATTTATATATTTAAAATAAAATAATGTATTTGTTTTTAAACAATTACACAGAGATAATATTTCATAAAAAAAAATATTAATAAATAAAGATTTATGTTATATACGTTTAATTCTCCGAGTGATAAAAAACTTTTTTAAATAAGTTGTGATCTGAGTTTGAAGACCAAATTGTTCTTGCGTGACCAACAATTTTCCCATGTGAATAAACAACGGTTGCTTTATTTTTGATGTAAAATTAAATTACACTAATAAACTATAAATGAGATGAAAATGAGAAAAAGCCTTTTTAGATAGTTTGATTAATATTTTTTTTATTTAAATAACTTTGTACGTCGATGTATAAATAATTAGAGCTTGATAACTATTTTATTTTATATGTATGAAAATAAATAATTGAAGTTATATTTCAGATAATTTTAGTAACGAGCCTGTCATAAGTAAAACTTTGTACATCAGCGAGGGATGTGGAGACTTTTCGAAATCATTAAAAAGCTAGTGGAATTACTTTTAAGAATGACAGTTTTTCCTAGAAAGGTTTTAGGGATTTTTCTCTTTATTTTTAACCAGATTTTACCTCCAAATGCTGGAAATCAATAGAAAAGGCAACTCGTAGGAATTAAAGGATTAGAAGTAGTTGTATGATAAATTAAACGAAATTTTAAGAGATAAAACAGTATATTTCAACGTAAATTCACAAAGTAATAATAGATAGGTAGTAATATTTTAATTTTATTATTCATAAATAAAATAGCAAGAACAATAAGTTTTTACAACGCTAGATGGTATTATTTATAAAACATTTTGTTGTATATATTACATGTTATATTTTAATTTTGTAGAAATACAATATATTAAAACATATCGATATTGTCCTGCTGTCTCCAGATAAATATTAAAGTATATATTTTACGAAACACATTATTTTCTTTTTAGTACCTTTCACAAAACTATTTTGTTTTACTTTTATTTCTGAAATGCTCTATTTAGCAACTAAATATTTACCACTTATACAAAATCATAGAGAGTGCATTATATTTAATATTTTCGTACACATATTTTTCAAAATCAAGTGAAATATTACGCAAAGGTTGAAAAAAATCTTTCGATATCTTGTAAAAATACGTTATACGTCCTTGTGGTATCTTAGTTCATCAGTGTATATTTCTCACAGAAAATGCCATTTGAACTAAAAATTTACATAAATAAACATATTATGTTGTATGTTGAATGTTGATACGATCACAATGATAATATTAGTATTCAGAAAAGGAATTTTTTATATTTTTTAGTAGCTGATCGTAAAAAGAAACATATTTGCGTAAAATACATTATATATAATATACACTAAATCTTTAAGATTTATATAAGTTTATTAATAGCAAATTTACTTCTGGGACCACTCCTCCAGAAAATCCGTCATTTACATAATGGTTACCATGGGGGAAAATTTTATTACTCTACCCTAAATGGCACACGTTACGCTAACACACGGGTAAGATTAAATGTGATTGATACTGTAGACAATAATTTAAATTGTGATAATATGTAGATTGTTGATTAACTTTTAAAATTCATAACAGTAATGTTGATTATTATTTGTGTTTACAATTAATATTTACTAATTCTAATTAGTAATAAAATAAAATTTTTAATGTTCTATTTTACAATGTATATATTGATTGAAATGAATCTAAAGAATTTTACTGATCAAATTCTATCACGTTTGAATTTAAAATTCCTGTTCATCTCAATAGAGACATGGGTTTTTAACTGTTAATTTTGAATAATTAAAAATATGTGATCTTTGTTAGTTGTTCAGTAACCACTGTCATGAATTCATTAAAAAATAATAAAACTCGATTTTAAATTTTTTTTTTTTCGTAGATTTGTAAACATGATTTAAATGAAAATAATGAAAGCCAATATATGAACATTTTAATTGAGTGTTATATTTTAAATATTTATCATAATTATTTCCATCCATGGTGCTAACATTTTTTCAAAATTATTTCTTATTATTAAATAGGATATTCCAATTATAATATTTGTTTATAGGATTTTTAAAATAATAGTGAAAATTAACGTATTTTTGAAAGGAATACATAAATGTATCAATATTGCCTATCTAACGCGCCGTCTGAACTTTTTAGGCTTTTGCTGTACCTACGTGATAATTTCCATGATAATGATAATATTATGACAAATAAAAATAATAGAATCAATTTAACTAATTTAGTAAAACACACAATTATAGATTTAAATAAAAATAATTGTTATCAAACTATTTTACATAAATTATTAGGTATACATATTTTGTTATTGGAATTATTATAATCTTGTGTATTTAATTGAACCTAATAATACTATTGAAATTAAAATTATTTGTTTTCTTAGTTAGTTTAATATTTCTTTCTATAGGAATACATATTTAAAACAAAACAATAAATATACGTAAAAATGGTTAGTATTATTACAAAAACTATTGTAACATTAGTGTAATATATTCTATTGGTAGGTATGTGCAGTGACATAACTTAAGTATAACACAGTTTAATAACACACGAAAAAGGGAAATTCGAAAAAACAAGTATTAGTTTTTCACTTGTTCGTGTAAAACAACATTCCGGAGTTGTTTGAGTATTTTTCACTTTTTAAAACAAAGAAAAAATAAGAGAATATAGAGATAAAAAGAAAAAGAGGAATGTCTTGCGGTCGACATTTTAACTGGTCCGTAACATATTTTTCGTGGGTCCGATATATTGCCCGCTTTTTTTTCTCTTTTTTTTTAAGGCATCACGTGGAAAAATAAAAATAAAAAAAAGAAGAAAAAGTAAACGCTATAAATCTTAACGGGATAAAAATTTACGCCGCCTGATTCTGCGACATGACCTCGATAAGAAATTTTGCTGCCACATACACATACTCGCGGCATTTTCATATAAATAACAATAATAACAATGAAATAAAGTACATAAACGAAAAGGAAACGGTGCACAACACAGTGGAAATCTCGGACGAGGTCATAAAAGTGATAAATGTCGGCAAAACTTGTAATTTGATTTCTCGCCGTGTCCCAGAGGGCTTGAAGAATTTACCGAATCGCAAACACATAAGGCCGGAAATAATCGAGGGAGGAGAAGAAACAAAACAAGATGATAACTTACCAACAGCTTAGAAATCACCATACTATTGAATTGTTAAGCTTTCAATATACCACCATGTTTTGTCATCGAGACATATTTATGGTTATGATACTCAATACTTTTTAAATAATTAGATAATTCCATATTAATGTCAGTATTACTATAAAAGATTTATTTCCACCGAAAAATATGGATGGAATATCGTTCACCTATAAGTATTTGAGTGTTTGTGACTAAAGGAATGGCTTTACCGGAGAAGCATCAATGTGGAGCAATTATGCTTTGTTATAAATTTATAAATATGTTCTCCGAGTACAAATTATTTCTTCCGAATTTTTCGCTAAAAAATTCTTAATACTTACACTTATGTATTTTTATAAACAGCATTTGTATAAACATATCAAGCAAACAATTCCGATGAAATAATTAATTACGATTAATAAAACAATGTACGGTTGAGATCAAAATTCTATTCAAATATATTTTACATCTCACAACAACAACAAAAAAAAAAAAAAAATAAAAATATATATATATATTTTTAATTCTTAGGTAGTTAGTTTAAATTATTTTCAGTTTAATTCATTAATCACAATAGAATATTTATTCCCAAATTGGAAATATTTTATGTTCTAATTAATCTGTTGGTATTCTGTTCATATCTATTATTAACTGATGAATTAGTTGCCTAAAAATAATGAAGTTATCATTTGTTAATTGTTACTTACGTTATGACATAAGAATCCTTTGGTAATCTATAGTAGTAAACGATGGTACATATTTACTACGACTTTTTTTCCCTTGTATGGTATTTAGATAATATAATTTTATAAAAAACAATAACAAATACAGATTGAGTACGATTAATTAAATAGAACGACAGAACGTGATCAATGATATAAGAAATTAACGTAGAAAAAAAATAAAAATTAATAATTTTGTCTTAATATATTCTATGATGGCATTTTTTTTATAATTGAAATATTTTTGCAATTTTTGGTTATGAAATAAATAATATTCTTAAATAGCTAGCTTAGATAAAATAATTAAAATATTAAATAATAATCAACAAAAATTTTTAGAACAAATAAATTAAATGCGTAAAATTATGTTATATAGTAATATATGTTTGATAACTTAATGATTTACTTCATATTAAACATAAAAAAAAATAATAATAATGTATAAATATTCTACAATACATATAGAAATGCATTTATCCTTATTGTTTTATTTTATTTTCTAATATGGTTGTAGAATAAAATTGTACTAGCATTTGTATAAAAGTAAATTTATTCAATTGAGACGTTGAAAATTGTAATTAATGTACTTTATTACTTTTATTTTATACTTTACTTAAATCACAAACTCTGAAACATCACTAATGGTCAATATTAAAATTTGATAACTTTCTTACATGTAGGTAAAAAAAAAAAAATAATTTCAATAAACACACGATAGTATATTTTTCATTTAATTTTGCATAATAATATAAGCATACTTAACAGCAGTTTTAGGCAACCTACTGATATTTTGGTTAATTTCATAAGCCAAAAATTGTATTATTAAATCATTATTAGTATTATCGTTATTTAAGTAGTGTATAACGACTATGATACGCTTTATCCTTTAGTTATATTATATATAGTTTATAGGCTGAAAGTTTAGGAATAGCATACATCAGAAAACAGTGACTTCTAGACGTTAAATCCGCAAGATTATTAGCAACTGAAACAACTTATTTGATTAGTTTGAAATAAATTTACCGATACCAGAAAAGTACGAATTTGAAACACATTTTCGTTGTATCTTATTTGCATTTTCTTTGTCGTTTGACTGTTGTGAATAATAAATGCATTTTGCTATTAATAAGTTATTTAACTTCTTGTTTTTTTTTAAAAATCGGTTTAACTTTTTTTTATCTGAGTGTAAAAGAAGGCTACTATAACTTACTATTGTAAGAGGTCGGAAAATAATCTGTGGACTGATCATTTTTCACCAGAGTAACAAAAGTTAAAAGGTTTCTTTTGACTCTTTTGGACGTCAGAGAAGTGTGAATATAATTAAAACTAGAACAATGGAAAATCTCTTTAACGAGGATCTAAACAAATATGAACGAAAAAATATCATTTAAGTTCGTAGATTTTTTCTTCATTTTTTCATATTTTTTGTTTAATCTTTTCACCTAGTGCCTTAGTATATCTATTAAGTTCATTCAGTAGGACCACAAAGTTATCAGTGTACATACAACCACAGTTCTAAGATTTAAAATATTCAATATATAATCCATGAAAACTCTTTAATCCTGAAAATATGTATAACAGACATTTTCCACGACCATTCTATGTTTATTATTTCAATAGTACTTTTGGATAAAAACTTATATTGTGTTTGACGTATTTCCCATATGAAATGTTTAATGTTTGTTTCGATATAATTATGTAGACAAATATTAATAAATTCCAACACCAGATCAATCTAAATAAAATCCCCTCTTCACTGTTTATAAAATATTTTGAATTGAATGACGGTTATTAGGATATTGATTCAAACAACGATAATATACTTTACTTAAATAAACTGTTAAATTTTAATTTACTTGTCTTTACGATATTTCAAACATAGATCACAGTTTTTTAATACTTAATCTCAATGCATTTATGTATTTACATACAAAAAAATATATTGCATAGGTAGTTACTTCTATCTGACACAATAAAATTCGATTCTTTTTAAATTTTTTACATTTTAAAAATATACTATTCAATTTCATCGAACAAATACTTAAATTTATTTTATGAAATATATGTATTAATTATAATATATATTACATGGATTTTAATCTGTATTTGTTTTAGATGATAAAATTATAGTTTTGACTCGTAAGTAGTTATTTACCAAACAATTTTTGTAAAAGTTATACTTTTTAATAAGATGAATGAGTCATAGATTAAAAATCGAACATTTGTGATTTAAAATTTATTGAAATAAGTGTATCTGCACAAGAAGTATTTCTTTAAAATTTTCACATATGAGATGTATGATTTCACAACTTGACATATAAGCTTGGTTTTTTTCAATAACTACAGGTAACGTCACAACTTGATTGTATATAAATTGTATTTAAAGAAAAATAACAGCAGTAGTAATTTCGAGTTCACTTATATAATTATGTTCACATATAATTATAAAAGATTGATATCGACCGTGAAAACTTAATTCCTGAATGTAGAATAATAGTACATGAATATACAGGTATTTTAAACAAAAAACAAACAATCAAATTGTATGACGTGGAGTATTATTATTGATTTACTGATTATTCTGATAATATAATAAACTAAGTAGGCAACTCTGTCCAATACCTTTCAGAGACATTTGAATAATTAAATTTTTATTTTATTTCATAAAACACAATGCAACGCGACCCAATAATTTTTGATGTGAAATTGCTTTTACAAACAGAGCACTCATAAAGTGTGCATCAACATTAACCGTACATTTTAATAGTTTATTATATAATAAAATCAAAGATCGTACTAATATTAAAAGGTATTTAAATCACTTAAATCAGTTTGGCAATGTCTACTAATAATTAATTTCTGGTGTTTCTTACCTTGGAGAGCAACAGTCTTTGGAGACCAATTGTAAATATCTGAAAAAAAAAAATATCAAATCAAATGAACTTAAATTGTAAAAGTCTGAGACGCATAGATAACCTAACCGGGCTGTACTTAATACTATATTAAACTATGTTTTTCTTTTTTTAGATAATTTTATAATGACAACAATAATAGTAATAATAAATAATAAAATAAATAGTTAATTGTTATTGTTGAGGAATGGAGAAAAACACGTTACCCTTGTTGTGGGAAGATTTTATTGAAAAACCAATCAGATGCATTTCTGAAAACGTAATTAAAACTCATGCGCTGATTATTTCGTCTTTATAAATTTAAAACAATAGCGCATCTGGCAATGACGTGGGTCGAGATCAATGTTTTCAATTAAAAACATTCAAAGCTCGTTTTATATTTTGCCGCTATCAATATGTTAACATTTTTTTCTTTCTATACACTCGCGTCTCACGTCAAACCTTTGATAGAAAAGAAATATACTCTTTTTTTACCTCTACTTAATATTTTATATTTATACGACCGATGAAATCCACGAAAGTTTTATGTTTTTGACGTGTATTTTCTCGCCAAGAGAATGCAATTATAACACACGCATTTTTATGGCATATATGAAACACGACCAGCTATATTCACTCAATAATTCCTATATGCCCTCTCGAACCAGTACCTTCGATGTTTTCTCGTGTTTGGTCGATAAGAAATCACACAATTACGTTATATATATGTTGAAAAAGTATAAATATTAAAATCAAAAGGTTCAAAAAGAACGTGTTTTAAATAGATACGAAAAATTAATTCTTTAATAATTATTTCACGTGGTTTAAGAAAAACTCAAGTTTACAACACAACTCATAAATTCTTTAAATAAAAATTCAATTCATCAAATTATAGTCATCACATTCCTTTATATTGATATAGAATAAAATATAATGTTAGGTAACATATATCGTCAAATTTAGTTGGTATATTGAATTAACTTTAATAACATGTTGACGTATACGCATTATTTATTCACAACGATTTTTTCATATTTCGTTTGAATATTTTACCACAATTTATTGAAAAAGATACTCGAATGTACCTCATATTGGCCATATAAGTATAATGATAATATGTGTGCGTACGTGAATGTGCTAAATTTACTGCTGAATACGAGATAATTTTTATCAGAGTTGTTTTAATAACAATAAGTGTGGTATAGGGAAGAAAAAAATACGGACGCATTCATCATAATATTTTCCGGTAGCTAACGATAGGAGGGGAAATTATTAACAAAATTAAATAGACGGTATTTTTTACGTGTAGTATATTATATTAGTGAGAAGATTTTTTTTAAGAATAAGTTTTTCGGCTGACGACTGTACACGTATATAGTGATATATTTGGTGAAAATGATTTATTTGACTCATAAAATAACTCAATATAACTCATGTATATACGTTTGTACTTATGTATAGAATAACTCTGACAACAGATACGTCTTTTTAATGTATCGTATTGTACACAAAATAGTACAACATAATTTTTGAATGTTTTCGATATCACAATATACGACGACGTTAAATCTAATATTTAATCATTGTTATACAATATACATAATATATTGCATATTAGTACAAAAAAATATAAGATACAATGTGTGATGGTTTTCTGTTATTAGAACTTATATTTTTAATTACTAAAACTAAAAAAATCACCGTGGTAAACGCCTTCTCAGATCTTAAAACAAAAATTGATAATTTGAGATTATGAAAATTGATTATTTTAATTTTTTAAAGGAAAGAAAATATTAGTATTTTCACAAAACTGAAATCGTTAATAGGAAGTAAAATATAATTAAAATCTTTATTTTTTTCTTTTTGTTTCAAGAAAAACTATATAACTAAAAAAAAAAAAAAAAATTAAACTTCACTCTTACAATGCATAAAAAAATTATGGTTTGACTAATTACAAGAAAATAACCAATGTATGTTATATTATAGAAATACAAAATAAAAACAATACCTACGCTCAATAACGGGATATGCTTTAAATAATATTGAATTCGTAGTAAAATATATAGTTAAAATTGAATAAAACTGGCTATATTCCGTGTGTCTAAAAGAACAGGGGCCACTTTACCACTCGTTACCATGTAAATATTTTTCAATTCTGTTTGCGGGACATTATACTAGACTAATGGATCGTAAGTTTCTATGACTTACAATTTTTTTAACTCATGTATCTTGCGCATGCGCAATAAAACTTTCATTTTTTTAAATGGCAACCCGTAATTTGAATATCATATTCGGGCTCATCGATTTTTTTCAAGCAATTTTGATGTATCAACTTGTTTTCTAAATCCAATATTGAAATGTCTCGCAAACAGAATTAAAAAATATTTACATGGTAATGAGTGGTAAAGAGGCCCCTGTTTTTTGGAACACACGGTATACTGGCTAAGTGAACGAATTTTGTATAAACGACCGTCAATTATAATAAAATTGCGATTCAACCATATTTATTTGTCAATCGATTACGTGAAAGAAAAATCATCGAAAGAACTGAAAATAATAATTATTATAACAATACCATATTGTAATACTCAATGGTGGTTAATAGGTTTTTCTTTTGGGTCTTCTTTAAATATTGTTATACCTTTAAGGCCAAATAATCTGACGTATTCGCTTGACTAATCAATATTGTATATGTAGGTACATACATAGACGTATATTTTATAATGGAGAAATTACGTATCAGAGTAAAAGCTCTATCAAGATGGGGTTATGGAGGACCTGAAGCACGCCGTACTCTGAAAGATTACGAGGAGTTTACCAGTTGCGGAAGTAGTACCGTTAATAGGATATCATGGGATTTACTTATCGACATGTTTAGACGATGACCGATTAACGGTATAATTTCTCTTTTGACTAACCCCCGTGCTTTCCGATCACTGTTTCGTCGCGACCACCCTCAAAACATTTCCACTCGGCAAACAACTTCACAACGTACGATTCCTAAAATCCAATTATTTTCAACAAAAGAACAAATAATAATAATAACCATGTATATATATATATATATATATATAAAATATATCTCATTATAAGTGTAAAGAATGAATATTTGTTTACGTAAAATTATATTTTTTGTGTAAACATTGTTCTTTTGATAATAGTATAAATAATAGTATGTATGTATGTATGTGTGTGTGTGTGTGTGTGTGTGTGTATGTGTTTTTTTCAGTTTTTAATTAGTGCTGTTTTTTTAGGGTCTCTGAAATTCGTAAACAATCGGTCGGGCGATCAAATACACAAAGAAATTAATTGAAATCGACTTCACGGGATACCGCACCTAATAATAAACGTGCATTAAACAGTGATAAAAGAGTTTTTGCTTTTTAAAAAATGTTGCTGTCCGACGTCTAGAACTATTACGGTACTATTGGGATATAATATGCACCTAAACTGTGATAAAAAAAAATAACCATGGACTCGCTCCGCTGTTACTATGTGGAATGGACCTCGTTCATAGGATAGGTCATCATAATGGATGGGTTAATTATGAATGCAGTGAAATGTATATCATTTTAAACGAAAAGATATTCTGAACGGACATGACTTTTCAGTCTAGAATATATACTATATTGTATTTAAATTTTAAATACTAATACCTTATTAATATTTGCTCATCAAATGCTTATAAAAAATAATTGTACATATGTTATTTAATAATTTTTAATGACAATAAAAGTAACCTCTGTGGAATCTTTTATTAAATTTTCAAGTATTTTATTCCATTGAAATTTTTTTTGTCAACAATTATATAAAAAAAATTTAAAAATTGAATATTTTAAAAGCTTATAAATATATTAAAAAAGTTAAAATACTTCGAAAACTTAATTATGTATAGAAAGTGCTAATATAAACATTTGATGAAAATTTCAAGTATTTGCGGTTTTTTTTAAGTTTGAACAAAATAAAAAAAATATTTTGTCAAAAAGAGGTTTTGCGTAATAATGATGCCCGTTTTTTCCGTTATTTTTGAGAGTTTTTTCCGACACTTGAAAACCATTGATAAATTTTTACTTTTGACCCCCGAAGTACTGATTGCATTCAACATATTTTCAGAAAAGTTGCTGTTTAAGAAAATCGATAAATTCTTAATGCTCCAAAACGTATTGACGTTAAAAATGAATAAAACCACACATCATTGTAAAATCAATACATTCATCACTCTGTTCAAAATTTTGAACATAAATATAATTTTCATGAATAAATATTACGTATGAAATTCGGTAATAACGTTATTACTATAGTTATACTAGGTAATTAAATACGTAATCATACACCATCGGTGTCTATTGACATTGGAAAACAGTTATGTTATATAGTATATAACATATATAATATTGTTTTTAAAAATAATAAACGAAATAAAAATTAAAGATCTACGATACAACGACAAAAACAGATAGATTTTTTTAAAAAGTTTCTCTTATTCTACACACACATACACACAAATACAATGGAATTACTTTAGAGAAACTACAATATTGCTCATTGACCTGGAATCATGATTCATCTACATTAACCAAGAGTAGTACGCGTTTCACCAGTCTCTGGATTATATAAAAGGAATATTCGTAACCCGTGGAATATCAACGCTAAGTTAGATCTAGATAGTAATCCCAAAGTGTTTTATTGGAGTAGGTTTTTCAGGTTTCTGTGCTATGGAAACGATAGTCCATGTCCGGTAAAAAGTCACTCTTCGTAATTATTTATTGTACTATAAAACATTTGCTTATGAAATAAGTATAAGTAAACTTTGTTTACGCAGGAACTCTTTACTCGTAAAATGCACACGGGCTTGGCGAAATAAAACGGGAAACTCCGTTATTTTTTTTATTTTATTTTTTTCTAAAGCACCCAAAATACTAGCGCAATGAAAATTGTATTTTCGGTAAGTTACTATCTCCAGCGAAATAAATAAAACTATTTACCTATATTAACTGTGCCGAATAAAAAAAATTAATATCATTATGGCAGGTACCTCGTTGTTGAAAATACTTTTTTTCAGAGTATTTACTTGTTTTTTCCTTATTATTAAATATTTATTATTATACTACACAAGCGACAAATTATAGTTCTATAACATTTTGAAATTGATCGAAAAATGGTTGTTTTGTCATAATTTTAGTTCTTATCTTATTACATTTATATGGTATTTGGATTCCAGTGCTAGTGTAAAAATAAGTGTACATTTCGCACTTATATTTACGTATGGCTGACTACATTTCCTGCATTCCTTCCATTACAAACAGTGGTTACAGCTCACAGCCAACACGTAACACATAAATTGGTATTTACATAATGTGTTAATATATTAATACATACATATGTGTACACATCAACACATTATATGCTTGTGTACGCATCATGTGAATTAATATACTATTATCCATTATGGCTTCGTATGGGAACTGTTAAGTCAATGTTCAATTGTTTGTTTTGACTTAGTGAAAACAAATTTTATACATCTGTTTAAATTTCAGATACCTTTTAAAGTTATCTCGGCAAAAACTATTCACATATATATATATATATATTATTAGTATAGTATTAGTACTCCACTCACTAAACACAGGTATATACACCGAGTAGTTATGATTATTTTTTTTTCAAATCCGAACTTTGTTTTAAACAAACTTCTGTCAAATTACACATTTCCTGCTAAATCACTTTCTATTCATTGATAAAGATTAGAATAAAATAGGTTAAGTGTAGGTACCAAAAAGTCACAGAAAGTCGTGTACAGATGTGGCAAAAGACTTTGTGATACACCACGTAAATATTTATAATGTAAAATACATGTGATATATAATGCTAAATCGTTATCAATTGTACAAATTCTTCCTTTCAGTGACTGAGGAATAAATTATGTCTTCGGTGTTTTCTGTTTATGTATTTATAACTCGAATTTATCATGTTTTAATATTATAATATTATAGTAGTCTCAAGGGAAAAAAACTGCATGCTAACTATTGTTTGATTTCTGTTTAATTATTTTTTAACCTATTGGAGTGAAAAGCAAAAAAAAAAACTTAGTTGTATTAGCAAGAATATAACTAAAATTTACCGATAAAACAAGTGACAGAACTCGTAAAACAGCATCAGTCTACAATAATATTTGAAAAAATATTCCAATCAGTTTGTTTTCAAGGAAAAACAATATTGACTAAATTTGACTATAAACAAACAATTTAAATGAAAAAAATTACCAAGAACTAGTTATTTAAAATGAGATGGGAGAAATAATTGATGAATGTAATGTGTTCTGTAAAATCTTGAAAATGTGATGTAAATTACTTTGAAGTTTATCATAAATCTAATCTGGATGATTTTTTCGGGATAATATTTGTTAGTGCATAGTGCATACATTCAACTAAGATAAATATGAACTATAAAAAAATTAAATATCTTAACCCCCTGTATGCACCATACGGTCAGATTCATTTGCTATTATCTTATCTGGTTTTGGAAATCCCGAGCACAACTTTGAACACTTAATTGATCAAAATAATTGTATTATTCGATACAATTTTAAACAAACATAATGAATAATTTATTTTCGCTATAACTCAAAGTATGCGTGTCGGTTGATTACTTACATTTTTATTTTAAAATTAATTAAATTTAACATAACTTTTATACTTCTAGCACTTATTTTGGAAAAAGAGTATTGAGTATACGTAAAGTATTATAGTGACTTAAAAACTAATTTTGTGTTCAGTTAAATACGTTATGTAGTATACTCGTATGAGGTGTTATTAATACCGGTGCACTCAATGAAATTGAGATGAATTTTATGAAATGAAAATAATCGAATGAAGATAATAGACAGAAAAAAAAAATTACAAATATAAATAGAAAATGATTATTTGTATGGTTGAGAATAAGGTTTGTAAAGGATCTACACATGAGTGATTCGAAATTGATAAAAAGTTGTAAAGACTGGAAGTGCGTATTTTTCTGCTGTAATTCACACACAACAAACGTAGTTGGTTTTCAACTTGAGAATATCGAGGGCTTCCAGTTATTGCAAGTGCACTTGTACCTATATCCAAACATTTAATGCATACTGCATACGTGGTGTAGAATATTTTAATTTAGATTCGAAGAGAAGTGAAGTAAGTGAAGTGAGAAAAGTTTTGATTTCGCAATGATATTTTTTTTATTTAGTTCCAGTTTAATTTTGGGAATAATTGTTTGTGTCATAAACGAAGTGCTATTGTTTATAAAGAATCAGATATAATCAAATAATTTTTGGAGGTTAATTTTCTTTTTCTTCTGATTAGGCTTGTAGTTTACTTCACGAAAACTTAGAAAGGTTTTGCATATCTTTGAACCAGTGAACTATTCTTTGGTTATTATTTCAGTTATATAATGATAATAATAGAATTTTAATTTTAAAACCCAAAGTTTCAATGATCATATATATATATATATATATATATATATATATATATAAAGTTCAAAATTTTTACCTTAAATAATATATTTCAAAAAGGTTTTGAAAATCAATATTTTTGAATATTAATATGCTCACAACACCGTCGAACAGCCTTTTTGGCGTTTCATTTGATCGTTATATAATAGGTGCTCATTTAATTAATGCTAACGCTTTTTGGTAATAATTATGAAACCAAGAATTTAATGTTAACATGATATTTAATCAATAGGAAGCTTAGATATTATATTATTATACTGTGTGTATTTTGTGACAATTATATCACGATTTTAATAAACTTTAATTTGATACTCCCCAAATGCTAATATTATACATGTCATATAATATTCTATAATGTAGATAAAACACTACAGCATTACTAGCTAATTATTATCTGCCTACGCCGTTTCCACGTACTGTTCATTTAGCGTTTCATGGGCCATCTAGCCTTTTGCGTTATAAGCAATCGAAAATTCAAACGAGTTAATTTTGAAGACTCATGATACGCCACCAAAAGTGAACTTCACTATAGATCAGAGGTCGGCAACCTTTTTACCTACACGGGCCATAATTTGTTTCAGTGTTTTATGGAGGGCCGCATACAAAATCAAAGTATTAAAAAATATAATTTTAACATTTAATACTAATATATTTACATATAGTAACAATCATATTATAAGTTTAACATTGCTGTTGCCCTTATTAACTAATTTTTAATTAAATACATTAGTAGAGAAAATTTAAAAGTATAAAAATAATTATTAAAATTGGAATTTTAAGCACCGTGAAATATATTTGGCGGGCCGCAGCAAAAAGTTCCGAGGGCCACATGCTATAGATGAATAATCAATCATCGCCATAACGATAACATAATATGCAATATCTTATAGTTAATTATTAGAGATCAACTGTAATATTTTTGATAACACCTATCGTAGTTTTCCGAAACTAATATTATGAAAGAAAGCTGATTTTCAACGAATGTCGGCTTAATACGTTTGAGCCATGGCTTTAATCGTGGTATGCGTTATGGACTTCAATATTCGCGGTATTTACGTGTTAACGTATAATTTATTAATCTATTTTTATTCACTGATAAAATGAATTAATATTCAAGTTTTGAATATAAATTAAATTTAAATGTCATCAAAATTTAGAAACATGATTTTACGAAAAAACTAAACATTTATAAATTACATTTTTTAAATTAAAATGTATGAATATTTATTATATAATAGCCAATTTTTGTTTAGACGATTAAAAACTTCAGCTTTTTATTAGTCTTGTATACTTGAACACTTGTTACACGAGTATAATTGTAAATTTAAAATTAAATAATATCTACACAACATTTTTTTTTTTTTTGACCCTATACTTATAAATTATGTAGAATTATAGATACGCATTGTTTTTTTTCTTCAAACAATTAGCTCCATTACAATTTTTTTTTTTTTTTTTAAATTTGAGTGTGCATGATTTTGTCCAAGAGAAACGCTCGGAAAAACTATCACCTCGAGGAGTTCCAATAAAACGTGTTTACGTCAATCGTAATAGTTTAATCGTTCTAACGTTGTCACGCACCGAAAAACTTTTTTCAAGAATTTTTTCAACACCCACTGTACATTTTACTAATATTTTAATAGTGTCATAAAAATAAGAAACGTGTTATATTATTTTACTTGGGTACTTAAGTAGCTGCATTAACTTAATTAAATATTAATATTTTCAATTAGATAGTTTAAAAATTGAGTTATAATGCCACTCCTGAAGAATAATTTGTCGCATTAAGTGATAATTTAATTTATTGAACATTTATGTGTATATTATACTTACTATGATCGACATTTAGTATTATATAATAATTATTTATAGTTTTAAATAAGCTGAACGGTTATATCAATTGCCATAAATTCTTTCCACAAGAAATCGATGAACTTTTATCACGTTTACACGTTTTTAACTCTATTCTTATACAGTGTTTAAACTTGTAAAATAATGCAATATTACTATATCGTTGGCTCAAACTAAATTTATTAAGCAAACAAAGAATGTTTTCTGATGTAAACGTTAACTTGACCGCAATTTACTATCAGTAGTGCCAACCAAGAATCTTGTAATTCAACCAATTCATAAATAAAAAGCTTTTCAAAAAACTAACCCCATGGGATTGTATTAAGCTTCAACAGAGACCAAAAAATGTCGTTATCAAAATTGAACTGCAAAAACACATACGACCGGTATTCGTACTCCACTGATCCTTAAAATAGAAGATAATTTGTTCGTGTACGTGTTTATCTTTTTTTCTGTCTTTTTCGGCTCTACTTCATTCACTTTATCTCGTACCTTTTTTTTTTCAATTTCTAAAACAGTTATTGCGAGAAATAAAAATACTGAAAAAAAAAATTACACCACGAAAAACTAACATTAAAAATAATTTTCATTTATAATAGAAAAAAGAACGGGTGGGCCTCGCTTTGCTGTACAGTTTGGGGTGGAGTGTACCTCGTTTATAGGATAGGTCATTATTACAATGGATTTGTTAAATTTGAATGCAATGATATCTATCATTACGAATAACGATTCTGAACGGAGTTAATATGTTTGTCTAAAATGTGTATATAATAATATAGTATTTTATATTTAAATTGAATTATAATGCAATTTCGTAAAAATTTAAATTTAAAACAGTCATAAAATTTTTTCCTTTTGGTCAGGTAGAAATTTTTTATATATTTTTGAAGATTAGATTATAGAAAAATTAGTGTCAAAATTTTGAAACTTAAGTATAAACAGAAAAAATTTTATGAATTTTTATCTACAAAATAACTTGAAAATTATAGTGATTTTGACACATTTTATACAAATTTGAGCTTTATGAGCTTATAAAAAAATTTGAGTAAAACGATCACCGTTATTTTCTATTGAAGGTAAGTTAAGCTTATTATAAACATTGTATTAAATTTTCGAGAGTTTTTGGCCAGCCAATTAAATTTTATAGGTGTTTTAAAAAAAAAAAACTTACAAAAATCGAAAATTTAAATTGTCTATAAATAAGTCAAAATATGTCAAAATACTTTGAAAACTTATCCATGTATAGAAAACATTAATATAAAAGTTTAGTAAAAATTTCAAGTTGTTGCGGTTTTTCGTTTTTGAGTTAGAGCATTTTAAAAAAATGTAGTTTGTAAAAACGGGATTTTGCGTAAAATTTCCCGTTTTTTCGTAATTTTTTTATCGTTTTTTTCGATTTTTTAAAAAAGTATTGAAAAAGTTGGATTTTTGACTTACCCAAGTACCATCTATTCACTTTCCTATCAGAAAAATTGCTGTTTAAGAAAATCGAAGCATTTTTACTACCAAAAATCGTGTCCACAAGAACACACAAAAAAAAAAAAAAAACACACATCATTGTAAAACCAATAGATTCCTTCACTCCGTTCAGAATCTAAAAATAAATAGTCAATTCCGTGGAAGGCAACAAAACACTGTTTGTGTATAGATATTATTGGAGGAGTATGAGGTTTATAGTGTTTAAGATAATGTACATCACAAATTATCTTGAAATAATATTGTATGAGACTACTGGGAGTTAATCTGTATCGAGGGTATCCTAGAGATATATCCAAGTTAAACAGCAGGATTAATTACTTGCTAGAAGAATGCAATGAATACAGTTGGTTATAGACGTGTCTATTGACATTATTTTTTACGGTAACAGTAAAGCGCGCGCAACAGGCAATCTTTGAATTTGAAGCAATAAATATAGTATAATACTATAATATGTATAAGCTTAAGTACTAATGTATATTTGTGATGGGACTGGCACCAAATAATATATATATATATATATACATACATATATATTGTACCTCATTTCTACGATTAAAAGTATTTATAGTAATATAATTAACTCTCTGCGAACGAGAATTAAGCAATACTTAGCCAATAATATTGTAGATTTAATTTGAATTCATTCAACTGAACATTGGGAACGCTAATCAGATTTTTAATTAATTTACTAAAAAATTAACAAATAAATCCCAATAAGTATCATAGTTGAGCGGAAATATATTATTAAGTGGCTTCTTATACGAAAAATAATATTACATAAATATAGAACATTACTGGATACGATTTTATTATATAAACATATATTTATAAAGTTATTAATTTAGTATACAATTTGATGGAATTAAATAGTCTTAATAATGTTTACTGTACTTACATAAATAATAAAAGTACATTTTATATTTATTCGTTGAAACAAGATAATTTTACCAATCGAAAATATTTTGAATTAATTACTATAAACCGATAATAGAGTTTTATACTTTTTTTTTTAATTTTATTTTATTTGCCTTTTATTAAAATAATAGCAACTTTTTGTTTCATAATTTATTATAATTTCATAAAAATTAAATATTAATAATTGAAGCAAATGTAGTTTTAATTATACTACAAATGGCTGGATATTTTTTTAGTATTTTACGTCTTGTACGTAAATAATCTCAATATAAATTATTAAAAAATTATATTTTGAAAACATTACGTTTACATTTGCTTATAAAACCAACAGTTTATTACGATCTTGGTGTATAGGCTTAGGTATATTTGATGTAAATTTGCTGCTTGTCAAAATACATCTTGCCCTTTATGGTACTTTATTATTCTAGGTGCAGCTGTTCTAAATTTATTATGTCACTTACCAAATTCAGTGATTATATTATATATTATATATTTATATATAAGGAAAGTCACATGTTTACTAAAAACTGTATACGTTTAGACAAAATGAAATATGCATGATATATTTATAAACTTTCTAATCGATTAGTTTAGAGTTATTAATCCAAGTTAAAAAGGCATCAAACATTGAATGGACTTGTTTATTTTAAAATTATAAATAAAGTGTCATAAAATTATTTTTGTCCAATTATAATTTAATATTTTAAATTATTTTATCATAATATAATTTGAAAGTAAATTAATGATTATTACAATTTATTTTTTAGAGCATAAAAATAAATCGATAAAATAAGTATCTTAAATCATAAATCTTTGAATAAAAGTCTTAAATCATAATTCATAACAATTATACTTAGTTAATCATTATTGAAATGGTTTTTAAACTAAAAAATAAATTGTTTAAAGTTATAATAATAATAATAATAATAATAATAATAATAATATATAATAAATAGCTACTCTTTTTTCAATAATTAAGCAAATATTTTTACTATTTATGTTTAAATGTTTCGTTGTATAATAAAAGTTCCATTAGAACTGAAAGAATAAATAACCCATATTTAATATGTTAATGAAACCAAAAAGGAGAAAAAAAAGTTTTTAAATATAACCATTTTTATATAAATTTGTTCGGCAAATAAAATTCGATTACGTACTAATACAGTGATTACTGATTAGTTTGATCTTTCATGCTAATAAACAAATCAAAACGATAAACTCTTTGATTTCTAAACACTCAAATGCGTAAAAACGAAATTGAAAAAGTTCAATTCTTTTTTTATTTCCGATGAATTAATTTATTAGCGATTTATTTATTATTCATTGGAAAATTGAAAGACCATATATGACGTTATTTTTTTAAGCTAAATTTTTCCTACCATAGAATATTGTATGCAGTCATTGTTTTTTTTTTTTACATTTATGAGAGTAATACTGTTACATATTCGTCTTGAATATATTTCTATGAATATATAATTAGGATATTTCAATATATTATATTAATTGCTCTTTATTGTAAATTGTAAATTGCTAACACTGTAATAATGTAATAATACTCAAACAGATATTTACACAGTGCAATTTGTCTAGCGTTTAGTCGGATCGAATTTCAGGCGTATTTACTGTAATATTACACCCTGTATATTACAAGACAACAAATAAATAGATATTATTGGAATGAAAAATCTATTAAAGTTATCCTTAACAACTATCTATAGTAACAAACTGACAAACGTACAAAAAAAAGTTTTTCGAGTTACGAGTTTAGAGTAAGAATGTTAGTATTGTTTTAACACATGTTTCCAAGTATTTCGTTTAATTTCCAATCATTACTTTTTTTTCAAAATACAGCAACGGGCATTAAATTGACAAAGTTTAATTAAAAAGATAAAAGGCTATCACTTTTACTTTAGCAAGAAAACAGTCAAACCGTAACAACTATTCTGTACTCGGTATGTTATTTAACCAAAATAATTTTAAAATAAAAAATCAACGTTTTTTTTTTCATACTGTACTATTTTTTGGAAATACTTCTTAATACTTGTGTTGAATATGAACGGAAATTTTGTGTTTGGTTATTGATAAGATATTTCGAAATACGTTGCTATATCTGGTTAATCTAATAGTATTTTTAATACACATTTTATATTTTGTATCAATTTTGAATAGGCAAATACAATATATTATACATTTGGGCATAATAATATTTTGAGTACTTAACTAACCATATGATTTGTACAATGACCGTGGGATTATAAATCGTAATATCTTCGTAGTCATGCTTGCAACATGAAGTATAATTGACGTCCCTGGCAGTATTTTAATTTGTATTTTATTAAGGTGTATAAGAATAATTTATTATATTTATAAAACAAAGATCTCATTTGTCTTATTCCTAGAAATACACAACAATATCAAAAATTTACACATATAAGTAAATTTTAATTTAACTTGATGTACATAATATGACTAGTTTTCATTAGAACAGGGGTCGGCAACTGGCGGACCGTGGTCCGAATTCAGAACTCTGGACCTTGTCAACTTTGTACTTCACAATGTTATTTACTGTAATATTATTCTTATTAATAGAGAATATTGATTTAATTTATATTATTATTTTTTTTTATTATTCGCTCAATAGGTTGAGTAAAAACACAAAATTGACATCGAAAATAGGAAGTTTATGAACAAGTGGACTAAAAGGGTTGCGACCATTCCAGTCTGTTTAATTTTTTTACTGGACCTCATTGATTTATTATTATAATCTTTAGGACCCCAATAGAAATTACTTGCCGACCCCTGCATTAGCCTGCATTAGAATGTATAATGGAATGAAAACGAGTAAAATGTAAACATTGAATTAAGAACTGTGACTTTATTCAACTTTAAATTTGAAATTCCTAATTTTTTATTATATAATATCATGCGCTACACTACGTATAAGGGGTAGTTTTTGTAACAATTTGAAAAATATTTTTCTTTTTTTAAATTGTACGTTTTTATTTAAAAAAAAAAAAAAAAAAAAATGTTTCATCCGAACAAAAACGACGAATAACATTATATACAAGCGTATCACCGGATAAGTCTAACGAATAAAAATGATTTAACCGGAAATGTTCACAAGTTGGCGGTCACAAGGGTATGTAATTTAAATATTGTACATATAAATTTAATATATTACTCTTTTCTCTCGGTCGGACCGACCAAAGAAAAAGGAAAATAATTAAATTAAATCGATTTACCTCCCCCACACCGTTACGTGGATGATTCGGTCGCGGAACGCGTCATTGTCCGACTGACGATGGTTATTATCATTATCATTATCATCATCATCGTCGTCGTTGTGGTCGTCGTCGTCGTCGTCACCGTCGTTATTTTGTCGAGCTTTGCAGGACGATAATAATATAGTCATTGCGGCGGTGGCGGTCGACCAGCAGCAGCTATTATATAACATAGTCGGCAGCGCGGTTAAAACGTCACGGCATTTATAGTCGGTCACGTGTGTGTACGTAAAACACGCGTGAATTTCGATGCTATCGTCGACTTCTGACCACTTTCTCTCTCAACCCTCTCTCTCTCTCTCTCTCTATCTATCCCTCTTTCTCTGTCAGTATTTCCGGTGCACCGGTATTATGATTATTATACGGCTACTGCTGCTGCTATTGTCGAGTAATGAACCACATACATCATGGCCACCGCCGCACACCGAATATTCACTACTCCCTACATCACTGGACCCGCAGTGTATTATTATACAGAGCGTACATGGCGTGCATACAGGGTAAATTTTCGACCATTCTCACCACACCTTTTGTGTTTCGGTATTGTGCATTTTTTCAAATTCTAATTTATGGAAAATATACAATGACTGGGTTTAAAAAGGCGTATAACGATCATAATAATATAGTACTTTGAAAAACGATCCATGTAAACAAGATTAATATAGTTAAAAAATTATTTCTAATGGTTATCTGCAATAAGTGATAAAAATATCAAATAAAAACGACTGTTTATTTGGTTTAGTAGGAAACAAATTATTCTAGTACATTGTTAGTGCGAATAGGCTATTTCTTATTCAACAGCTTTTGTATACTGTTATTCACCAAGTCATTTTAGAAAACTTTGGATTATGATTACAGTATAAATATACTTTAATTAACCTTGGTATAAAAAACTGGGGCCTATAGATGAAGCTAATATAATATGATGTATTAATGTAACTTAATTTTTTTTTTTTATATTAGAGAAAATTTTTTTTTTTTTTTGAAATAGTCAAAACTTCTGTCAAAATAGTTTATTTCTATTTTTTTACTGACAATATGAATATATATAAATTTTTATATTTTAAAAGTGCATATTATAAAAAATTTATTTCGATAAAATAAATACCTAATTTTGTGTTTAAATACAATTATGAAAGACCTTTTAGCAATTTGACTTACAGCTAAATATGATATGTTTAACCACTGAATAAAATAATATTGTATTTTAACCCACCTTTTGCTTATAATCATAATACTTCGAATACGACTGTTTATCATTGTTTTAAAACCTAAACAAACATTTCGAATAACATGGCTAACGACTAACACTCGGACCTTTATACCTTTATTTTTAGTTACTTTACATTGAATAGCATGTATCGTATTTTTTTTTTTTTATGACGACTCAAAGGATACATTATATTTAAAAGTATGAAATATATAGAGCATTGAGAGTGTAAAAGAGATGCTTCAATTATATATATATATATATAATTGCATACGTATATGTGGGAGTAAGTAGGCGAGGGAGCGTGTGTGTGTGATTCAAAAAGTGTGAGGGTGAGGATCGAACCATTCAAAAATACCACTCGGTCGGTCTCAGTTGATCAATACGCACACGTCCACCCGTATTATTGTCGACCGTCCTCCATTAGAAAAATAAAATACATTCATAAAAATACACAGTAAGGTCAATCAGAACTTGACTCCATTCAAACTCGACAGAGTCTTTTGCATATATATGAACGTCAAAATATGACCACATAGATTTAACTCACATGCAGCTTTATTAGTATGATGTATTGGT
The DNA here is from genome assembly GCA_025469195.1 of Chaitophorus viminalis. NCBI lineage: Eukaryota > Metazoa > Arthropoda > Insecta > Hemiptera > Aphididae > Chaitophorus > Chaitophorus viminalis. The sequence continues at coordinate 91,118 of JAIPRK010000189.1, forward strand.
GAAAAGGATATGAAGTCTGGAATTTGACTCGATCACTATCAAGTCCAGCAGTCCACTCGCAGTGGCATCGTTTATTTTTATTCCATATTTTATTTTTATTATTTTCAGCAGCAGTGGTAGCAGCACCAGTGTTCCGAACGGTATTATTTAAATTTTTCCATTCATAAACCAACGTCAACTTTCAATACTTTTTCATAATTCGTTGAGTTATTCTCGTTTACGACATTAAATAACGATCAGCTTTTGATTTATGCACGTTAAATGGTAGACAAAAGTTAAATTACAATTCTATACCAATACCAACATGTTTGAAGTTGACTTCTTCAAATAATCATAAATCATAACGCTCAGAAAAATACACATTATTGTGATAGTTTCAAATAAATTTATATTCGTTTGAAACTCGATGAACAGAAAAAATGATGGTATAGAGATTTGACTGCTGCAGAGTTTTTAATTCAAATGTATAATTAATACTTATATTATATTTTTTATACTTGATAAATGTGGCGACTAAACTATATGAATACTGAATACCTTCAAAAATACACAATCATCCTATAAAGAATTAACCTTACACATAATACACATATTACATTAAATATTTATCACTAGTTTTCAAAAAAATTGCATTTAAGTATAAATACATATTTACTGAAATTCTTGATTAATTATTTTTAACAGTTATAAAACATAGTTAGGTCAACTTTTATTGAGTGTTCAATCATTTATATTCAAAGTGTTGAAAAATGAAAATAAAAACGATAATATTTGGTTTAAAATAAATATTAAATTTAGGCAAATCTTATTAAATAAAATAGTATTATACAGTAATTATTATTATTAGCAATGTTACTAACTACTGTTTTATGATAAATGTGGGTAATTTTAACAAATATTTCAAACTAATAAATATTAAACATTAATTTTATTTATAAACAATAATTATGTTCAAAAACCCATAAAACAAATTTTATGACGGTTAAAGTTTATACATAATTAACACACAAAAAAAAGGTATTAAAATACAGTAATAATTATGGATAGGCATGTTCATCCTATTAAATTTCAAAACCATGATAAACTGAACGCATTTATCAAATAAATATTTTTAAATGTTTAATGTATACAGGATATTTCAGGATTATTCAAACAATTCAATAAATATTGTTCTATCCATTATTTTAATTTTTTTTTTTTTTAATTAATATTTTTATATTGAGCTACAATGAAATTGTAGTAAAATATTTTGTTTTGCCTTTAAAAATGGAATTTAATTTGAAAATTTCAAATTTTATTTTACCGTTAAAATAAAAAAAAAAAAAATAGCCCTTTTATAAACCGGATTTTTAAAAAAAAAATTGCATTGAGATATCTTATTGTAATCTTATTTAATTTTGGTCTTCAGCTTGTTATATTCTTTAAACTTTTTGAAAATTTGAATGTAATAATTGAAATTATTATACAACTATCATACGTTCTATCAAAATTAGTTAAGGTTCCATCTAAATAATGGTGATATGCTATATTATTTGATAAAATTATTTGACACAAAATATTATGGTAATTTTTTTTAAAAACTTAAAAAAAAAACGTAGACAATTAACGAATGAACCTTTATTAGAGTTTTAAACATCAACATATTATATTTCTAAAAATCCATTTTAGAAAATAACTTTTATTTTTAGTATAAAAATTTAAATTTGAGAATTTTGATTTTGAAAGTACAAAAATTCTTTAGTAGATTTTTAACGGGACGCAGTACAATATAATTTTTTTTAAAAAAAGTGAAAAATAATGAATAGAACAAAAGCTATTGCATGTCAAATCATCTTGAAATAAAAAACACCTTGAATATAAAAACGTTCAATAATAATTCATATTTTACCCAAAACAATGTTGTCACTTTTATTTGTAAAAAGCATAACTGAAAAAGTAAATTAAGAAAAACTATGTTTATATTAAATCATAACAAGCAATAAGTATATTAACGAGTTGCAAATTAAAATTTAGTTAATACTTAAGTTAATTTTTAAATAAATAACAAAGATTTAATTATTTTGTTATTATTTTTTAATCTAATTAGTTAATTTTTTATAATTGTACCAAACATTAATCACAAGTGCATTTGAAAGAGAGAAAATTTAAATATGTATATATATATATATATATAATGTAATTAAAATGATTAAGATTTATTTTGATCCAAAACAAATATTAACATACATATATGTATTATTTTATGTGGTTTGTTAAAGAAACAATTTCATAATATGGGCCTCAGTAAGAATCTGTTTAGTATGGCCCATTATTTACTCGAAAAAGTTAAAAATATTATTATGTAAAAATGAAAAATACCAATAAATTTCAATTTGTCATTATGAGTATTCCAAACACACCGCAATCATTACTGATTGTAAATTTTCAAGTTAAATTCATAATTAAGATAAGTATATATTTTTCTTATATAAAAAAATATACTTAAAAAATAACACCAGGCATACAATAATTGGATAACTTTTAACTTTTTCTTACAGCAACGTAAATCTTGTCGAGTTCAAAAAGCCAATGTACTTTTCCTGCTTTAAATAATATATTTAGAATTTACAAATAGAAATTTTTTTCTCATATGACACTATTTATACGTTGTTCCATAAGCATACCAGACCATTCTTTTATAAATAAAAAATTTAAAATTTTTAAAATAATGTAACAATAAGTAAATATAATATAAAATACAATTATAATTGACATGACTAACAAAATTGGGTGAAGAGACCTATTGCCAACATCCTTCATATAATTTGTTATTTAATGAAGTAATGATAATAACACTATATTAATAAATAATTATACCTATATTCAATAATTTATGACAAATTATATTAAACATTTAAACTATTTAAAGATCTAAATTCGTATCAATATTTCATTCGGTAACGATCAAATTATAATTGATATCATATCAGTTAACTTAATGATTATATTAAATACTGAATGAAGTGATGAATGTATTAATTTTACAATTATCTATGTGTTTTTTTTTTTTTTTTATTGTATCTGATGATATGTTTTGAAGCAGTAAAAATGCTTAAATTTCTTTATACAGTAACTTTTCATAGTAAAGGAAAATATGATAATCTTAGCATTTCATTTTATATTTTAGAAAAATAATACATTTTTTTTTGTGAGATTTTTAAATATTTTATTTATCATTAAGTCGTATTCAACATATTTGCACACTGGTATTTTTTAATTTTTTTTTGTAATGTATTCAACTTCACCAGATGAAATTCATTTTGCTGATAGAAACACTAATCGAAAATGCACTATTAAGAAAATTATGAATATAATTGAGGTTAGCAGTATTATCAACGATAAATTGGCACGACAGACCTTGTTCCCGTTTTTCCACTGTTACGGTTAATCATTTATCAGATTCACGTAATTCAAATTTACGTAAACAAAATATATGCAAAATAATTGCAAATAATACGATATCCTTTTGAAATCACATTATTTTTCACATTGTTTAAAAAAAAATTCTCATTATTAAGATTACAATGAAATTCTAATGACAGATGCAATTGTACATAACCCGATAGAATTAGAAATACATTATTTTCTCGTTTCTGTTACATTAGTTTATTATACGTATAACTACTGTAGCAAAGCTCGTTACGTTCCGATGTTGACGCGCACATTTCTTGGCGTGGGGACTGAGTAGTGTATCAACATATTTAATTTGTGCAAGTACACCACTAACTTAACAGTACATTGCTTTTGTGTGGAAAGAGAGAAACAAGTAGCAGAGAGAATGTCGTCAGACTTATATATATATATATAATGAGTAGGTGTGACGCGCGCGCGTAACTCGCTGAAATTAAACTTTACGCTATATAATATACTGACGTACATAATAATATACACTGTCAACGTGGAATTGTGCGGATATTTTTATCGTATTAAATAATTAAGAGTTTTGACTTGCGTGTCCCAATAGTAAAGATTTCACCGTGCAGAGAGAGTACAACGCGAAACGTCATGTGCTTGACCACAAACATGTTCGGAACACTAGGAGCGATCGCGTTGAAATCGTCTTATAAACAGATTACACAGAACACAACACGATCGAACTACTATCTGGGCGTTGGTTGTAATCTTCGCGAACCGCTGTAATTTTTTCATAAGTAAAACGATAGCCAATTACGTGTGAGACGTTAGTATTACGGCGGTTAAGTAAGCGATTATTTCTTTTATTTACATTAAAACAGTGGCTATAATAATGACGTGTTACTTCTCAAATTGATATAATCATAGCTCCAGGTGTATGCTCCTCGAGTAGTAGTAGTAAATAGTAATTCTCCCATCGCCCCTGTTTAATGTTATAATTATTATTTCTATCTAAGATGAAAACAGAGGGTGGGGTTGAAGGAGTAAGCTGAACGAGGTGGAAATAGAGAGCAAGTAAACACAATGTGACAAACGATTTTCACGAAGTTGTGTAAGCGCTTTTGGCGTTCTCATCAAGTCCTTCGAAATATTTAAATACATTTAAATAACACGATAATGCTTCTCACCGGATATGCATACCCAACGAAGAGAGCAACTTTGTCGTACCGGTGATATCTGTAAACACAAAATCTGAATTCATCAGGTCGAGTAAAATCCCGAATGTCGCTTGATAAAACCGTCTAGTTATTCAATCGTTGTATCAGCTTAATATGTAACATATCAATTAAGTTTCTATGTATGCAACTAGTGCAATGTAAACCTAAGTAGATGTCTTCATTAGTTTATTTCATAGTTTTTATAATATAATAGTCTGTTCCGTCAAATAATTAATAATATTTTAATTTTTTAACAGAACTAAACTCAAAAGAGAATATTGAAAATATATTGATTTTATTTGGGAAATATACAATATACAATCCTTGAAATTTTTTTTAGTCGAACTGATAACTAATTTATAAATGAACAGTATCATAATTCGTCGAAAACGATTTTTTTTTTACCGAAAGTTTTGCATATTTTAATAATAATACAGACTACATAAACTGTTAAATTATTCAAAGAATCGTTAAAAAAAAAATTCAGAATGATTAAAAATATTGTTTAAATACTGTATTTTTAAGACAAGAAATATTTTATAAAATTAGGAGGACATGTAAAAAAAAAAAGTACAGAAGCCAATTAATAATTGGAAGATATTGTATTATATTGTTAAAATAAAAACTATATACAGAACCAAAGTAACGTTCAATTATTATATTGTAATCAATTAACAAGTATTAAGCATCAAATATTTTATATTAAAATGTTTACTTTGAAATAATGGATTTGTTCATCTCTATTAATAATTTAAAATTATTAACACCGAAACGTCTTACGTCTTAATATAATATTATTCAATAAATCAAAAAATCATTTAATAAACTGTATCATGACTTGAATTAGAAATAATATATGAATAAAATAAAATTAATAAATAGTATTTTATCGTTCTTAAACTTTCCTACATTTTCTATGTTCCCCAAGCTATGCGCATGTTTTGTGGTCAAACATGATGTTTAATGAAACAATATTATTATCTAAAATTGTTTCAGACCAAAAACTAACTGTATAATCCATACACGTTCAGGCATAAAAGGATTAATAGGGTTGATTAAAAATGTAATATAAAATATGACCGTGCCCATAAATTGCGTATCGCTCGTGTTTTAAAATATTTCAAATGTATTGATTGAAAAAAAAAAAAATAAACATTAGAAACAAACATAATCCGACACGGCGTATTATTTTGTATGACGAGTATAACAACTAAGAATATTATACCATTGAAACCATAACGTATAGAGATATCGGTCACACTCATAGTTCATAGAAATACATTCATACCAGACTAATAACTATAATACTGATTTCATACGTCAACGTGTTTGATATGCACACGATATACTATATTATTATGTCAATCTACTTAAAAAAAATATTCACGACCTAATTTGACCTAAATAGGTATTCTCCAGCGCATTTTTAATCCACCCGACCACTACGGTAAAGTTTTTTGCAAAAACACTTACTCGTATGTCGAGTTTATAACGTTAACGATTAAAACAACATTTGGAGAACGAAAAAAAAATTAATGACGCTTTTTAACCGGTGATTTACATAAAAACGTTGTGTACTCACGTCACCGTAAATCCAGGCGTGACCACAAAACGGCTTTTAGTGGAAATATGAATGCGCATACGAATCAACTAAGTCTTCGCAATAATATGATCGTTTTGAATGTATATAATATTATTATTATTGTTTTCGGTATTGTGAAAAACTGAGGACTGAACGCTTTCACCTAATACGACTGCTGGAGAGCCTATTATATTACTATGTCGGTGTAATTTTAGACCTCCTCTTTGCAGAGTTTTAGTCCTCTTAAATCACCAACGCCAACATCTCTGGCATTAACTTTTATATAAATATTTGTTTTACAGACCTTCCTATTCCGAAATAAAAACTTATTTAATCACGTCAAGGATCAAAAGTTGTCTAAGAAAACGGCGGCCGTCACATGTGCCCTGAAATAGTCCTATTACACGTTTTTGTGCGTATAAAAGACATACGCGATGGATGTATTAATTTTTTATTCTACCGTCCATAAACCATATCGATCGGATAGTTATTATTTTATCCTCCTTCCTCTCAGTCACCGCCACCGCGCCGCAGCCGTCCTGTTGTCTACGACCCCTTGACACTATAGCACCCCGAACCTTAAGTCTATATATTATATATATTTATTTATAAATGTATACATATGTGCATATTCGGATCGGATATTATTCCGACAAACATTGCATGTCCCGTGTCATTTACCCGTCTCAAGCCATATCGATACGCTTATCGACGTCTGTTAAGTGTATATTGGTCTGAAATGACACTATACTGCAGTACTGCACGGAACGGCCGTTGTCGTCGGCTAGGTGCGGCGGCGGCGGCTACGAAAATTAAACGGAAAGAACGGATAGACGATAACCATAAAAATATAATATAATCTCCGAACCAACCGTATAATATTCCCGCGCATCTCGGCCATCCCTAATAGTACCTTTACATATAGGTATATATATATATATCAAACATATAGCACGGTTATTATTATATATTTTCATGCACGTAGTAACCAAAGTACATACATGCACACATCCGTATATATACATACATATAAAACGTGTTGTTCCGATGACCTTTGTATAATACACATAACACGTATATTAGGTACGCATATTGTGTCTCGAGTACCTGCGCCGCCGTGCAGGAGCATTAAATTTTTAACCCGTTACACGCCGTCCACAGGTTAGGACCCTGAATAAAATATCCGTAATCTTAACATCCGAGTAGTTTCAACCTGTTTGAATATATATTTACTACTTCAATTCACTAACCTCCGAAATATACGATACGAGTACCTAATTCGACGAGCCACATATTGTATACGGTAAATCTAAATCTTATTAAGTAACGATGGCCAAAAAATAGATAACTGGACTTATTTTTTGGTGATATGTTAACATTTTTATTTTCAATCCGTTAATATTATTTTTATGACGGACTATCACTCACCAATCGTACCTAAACTTTTATAGAACAATTTCTGCTAAACCGCGATTTCAATCAATTTTTCTAAGATATAGTTTCATATTATCATTTATTATGAATTTTCGGACTAATTTAATTTACTATACAATTTTACATGCAACGAATGTCAACGGGAGATAGTTTCACGTGTAAACATAAATAAATAAATTAACTGAACTGCCCACTTGTGATAAACATAGATAAAGAATTCAAAAAATTGTCCCAACGAACAAAGATAAGAAAATAATAAAGGAAAGTAAAAATATTTATAGTACCATTTATGTACAAACCATCAAAGAGTACAATGAATTCAAATACTTCCAGTAAGAGGTGGATGTGTTTTGCGTTCTATAAGTTAACAAAAAAATTATATTATATTTGATCGGAACGATTTTGTGACAACGATTTGGCGTATTTTATGATGAGTTTTAGAGTGAAAACGTCAACTGAATCATCTCTTAGAAAATATTCTGATTTTTTAAAATATGATTTACTCAAAGACCATAATAATACAAAGTTTTTTATTTTTCAATTTTGAATTGAAAATATTTTAATTTGTTTAATAAATAAAAATTATTTTATCATTATAAATCTTAAAAGACAATGATATGCCAGTCAAAAAATGGAAACGAGATGAAGAAAACCCAATATGATGCCGTTGATCGTTTATTGTATAACGTACCTAATCAAAGATATACGGAAAAGGTAGGTCGATATTGTTTTTAATATAATTTAATAATATTGCATTGGTATGAGGGAGGGTTATTATTATACCTACTTATAGGTTAGGGGCCAACGTATCATATATTATGCTAAACCTAACCCTAAATAACAGTTTTCTATGTAGTAGTGATTAATACAAAAATTATAAATTTTGTTTCAGAGACTAGGTTGCAACTGTAACATATTTAAAATCATCTAACATTACATTTGATATTAATTTAATGGTAAATGCTTAATGAAAGAATTTAATTTTATAGAAACTAATACAAATATACTGCAACTTGTTCGGTATTACTTATTTTATTTCACGTTTTGTTTCAGTAAAACCTTGCTTCATTTTGATATTGGCTTCTTTAAAACTAAACAATAAATTATTTGAAAAATAGCTATGATATAAGATCACACAAATTTATTTTCATAAATTTTGAGTTAAGTTTCTTAACAGCGAAGAAAACCGAAAGATAACCAATATTATAAATAATCTAGGTTCAAAATTCAATATATTCATGAAACTTTTGACCATCTTTAATGTACGGACAAAAAAAAAAAAATACTTTTCGAGCCATTATTATCTTTTTCCATTTCACTCAGCATAAAATATTGAACACATTTTAACAGTACTTATATATTTGGAAATAATAATATCAAAATATATTTTATCCAGGTATTTTTTAAATAATTTAACGTCAAAGGTAACGGGAGAAAACTACATTACTTCATAGAAAGAGAGAATTTAGAGTTATAATATTACGAAGTTCCTCTTATTGATTCAAAAGTATATTTATTTATTTTCCAATATGGTACAAATGGAATATTTGTAGTATTTATCTCTATATGTCATATAAAAACAGAATTTGGTTATCTTCATTATATCGGGTATATAATCGCAATGGGTTATCTGCGAGGAACATCTTTGAGGGACACCTAGTATAATACTAATATAAATATAGAATTTACATTTTCAGTTCTTATAAGTTTTGGACTTTGGACATCAAAATATAACTTTATAATACTTAATAAAATTCTTTGCGACTACTGGACCTTTTTTTATATCATCTATATATAATACCGGTAAAGTATGTTTCTTATATTCAATTTTGAATTATAATATTGAATGCTTTATGAATTTATATAAAATATAACCATAAAAGTGTTGTAAATATTTTGGTATTCAACGAATTTTGTCAAACAATGAATTAAAAACTTTTTGAATTACTATCAAGGTTATTTGTTGAAACCAAAATTATTTTATCGATGATATAAATGAAAAAAAGGCAAAACAATATGAACATCTCAAATATGTATTATATGCTCTATATTAATTATCTATAAAGCACGAAGAAAGTTAACATCTTTTGAAAATTATAGCATCTGACATTTCTAGGAAATGTTGTCGATAACTTAATAGTAGTATTCCGTGAACGTTGGCGTTTTCGTTTTATAATTGTTCGTACATTTTTATCAACTCTGTATCACGGAAAATGTTGTTAAACCAAAAAATGATCACTTAAATGCACCAAATAGACATTATTTTCTATCAGAAACCAATGCTGCTTTAGATGATTAACCCAATCTTTCAGCTTTAATTCTAATTGGCAAACACATGAATTAAATAAAATAAACAAAAAACATAATGTTAAAATCAATAAATTTGTCGCTTTAACTCAAAATCTAAAAAGAAAAAAAATTGATATTTCGTTTTATACCAATGTTCTAGGTGAAGCTTATAATAGATGAAATATAAATTTGGCAATTTTTTATTATATGAAACCACTTCAGGCATTGTATGTTATAGTCAACATAATTGAAACTTAAAAAGTAGATGTTTATATTTTAGATAATAATATAACACTGTAAAACAAAACAACAAAATTAATGTTTGTTTGATATCCTAACGCTCAAAATAAATAGCAAAGTATTCTAAAAATAAAACATTTCTATGAAACATATACACCAAAATAATTATAATAAAATGTAATACAGTGTTTAAATCGATTGAAAAAAGTTCAGTGATATTAGGTTAAACACTCATATTATATTATCCACCGGTACATTGTACGCGGGAATAAATGATTTAATATTGTCAAGAAAATAAATAATTATATTTCGTTTTGAATTCATAAATTTAATACGGTTTATTAAAACACTTAACACCGGAAAATCAAACGTTATCACTAACCATTACCATTAGTGTACTTCACTTTAAAAGTACATTGTTCGTTATGATTTTGATTTTGATTTTTCGTAATGATAATCTGTTTGAGTCTAAAGGAATTCACATTTCACATTTCAAAGGACTTTTATTTAACACAACACTCGTGTAATATATTATCAAATTTTTTTTTACCATCAAAAAATAAAAGGAGGATCACCTAATCAGCCTACGTCTAAATATAGTTTATATGTTATTATTATATTTGTGTAAACACTTAATCATTTCGTAATAAAGTTGGTTAAAATAACTTTTACGAAAATATATCTTTTATAAGTTTAATTTTTGGAGAATGTATTTTGTAAAATTAATACTTTATAAATAAAATAGGTTTAAATTCGTGTTTCAAGTACAGTAATCATCCAGGATTTAAACATGATAAACCATATTCTACTGAACTAATGGATTTATTTACTGCCGTATATAAATGTAGCCGTAAATGTAGAGGAAACCATTTATTCATCCAACAAAATCTGAGAATGGTTCAAAAAAAATATACATTATATGTATAGGTATATGCATATGATTATGTTGTTTAAGAATAAAAAAAATTTAAATAAGACATATCACAACATAATTTTTTGATGGTAATTTTTTTTTTAGTTCAAATAAATTGAGAGAAATTTTAGACATGTTACTAGGTTTTTTTTAGGTATTCATTTTAGTAGTAACTTACAAGATTATAAATCCACTTAGAATATTTGAATTGCAATTCTAAAAGCACTTTAATTATTAAATAATTATGACCTGCATTATTGTTATAATATAGAAATAGTTGAAAATATATAAAAATATATAATCTGTGTACGATTTTTGGATAGTTTTATCCATTCCTCTGGAGTCCGGACAAACGTAACTTATCCACTATTTATGCACTACATAATTTATACTAATCAAAAACAAATCATGCTTATATTTCCATGCTACTGTAAAATAAAAATTCAGCAACACTACGAGTTTCTAAAATATCTAATTAATTCCGTCAAAAACTAACTCTAATCAATTTTGTTAAAACCGGTACAACATAAACTTCACATTTTTTTTTTTTTTAGTGTTACTTTGCAATTTTCTGAAAAGCTACCTATTAGAAAATTCCAAAAATCAGCTCACCCGAATACAGTCTGTATTCAATTTACATTCCATTGATAGGACTACCTATCTACGTGAAACTTTTCGAGCACTTTTGTCGTTCCAATAAGTGATTACATATATTATACGAACCGAAAAAAAACCTTTATTTCATTGTTAAACCAAAATCAGTTACGCTCACGATCTGCTCGGATACAATAACAAATATAAGAAATGAAATAAAACTATTACTATCATACTATATCATTAGGTGTAATTTCAGAGGTAACCACCAATTATTGCTTCTTCCGTGTGAGTTAAATATCATCGGAGTTATACTTAATGAAAACTATACTATAAATACTAATATACTTATATTATATTATAATTATATAAATACTATATTAAAAAGAATCCCGTGCATATTTCGTATTTATTTTTCGATTATATTTTTCTAAATAATGAAAACAAAATGAAATTCGAATTACGTTTTGTCTTTCATCTCAGTATATCATTTAATGTAAGCCATAAGACGGAGTAGTATCGTCGATCTTCATGCACAACACATAACGATATAACCAAATAGCGTCTCAACGACTTATTATTATGCTCATTATTGTTATTATTTAGAGCACACTTTGAAATGTAAGCGAAAGATTACTCGAACTATACAATACATACGCGAAAAATACCAACTATACCAAGAAAAATGGTTCCACATACGGTTTTATCGGTATAAACTGCCGTATTACCATAAAAATTGCACTATGTAATAAGCTATAATCACTGATATTTTATCTCTTTAACTGTATAAGTGGAGCAATATTTTATTAACGGTACGTTGTGCTTATGTGCGATAAAAATTGAAAAATTCAACAGCAGTTAGTCACAACAATATTGTGTTACTCTCTATGCTTTTAGCGGGGATCATCCTCAACTCGCAATAAATAACAATTTCATTAAATAATATGCTGTACTATTAGATCATATGTGTGTGGGGTAAATTTAAGATAAAATAAATCGGGGCATAACGGACGCAGTGATTAACCGCAGTCGTTGATCAATGCTGCGGTTAAGCTCCGCCCGGTGTCGCTAACTCTGGAATGGGTTACCACCCGGGTTTTTAGCGATGAGGCCATGCCGCATGTAAACATACGTGTTCTAAAATTCTACAATCCCCAATCAATCGTTACTATCATACAGCTTATGGCCATAATTGCCAAAGCTTAAAATAATAAAACAAAATTAAACAGATATCACATTTTCTAGTACTACTGAGAAACGTTAAACATTCTGAATTACGGTTTTTATTAATTGCGACGTAATACACTTTGAATAAAACATAATATTAGTACGAGATCCATATTATTTTTTAAATTCGATAAGTCTAAATTTAAAACTAAATTAATCGCGTATTAATACGTCGAAAAGTAAGAACAAGGCGATTAAGTTTAATAAAAATTAATTTTTTTAAATTGTTCAATGGTTTTAAAAATTTGTTTTTTTTTTTTTAATTATACGACATACGAATTTTTAGTTGCACAATATTATAATTTTAATATTATACTTTAAAAAGAAAATTTCTTAAAACGCAGATGGTTTATATTTTATATTTATATAAGTGTATTACTAATTTAGAGTTACTATTCCTGATTCTTGTACCACTCCTGGTTACTCATAAATATTTCAAATACTTTAAAATAATTATTGACTAATGGTTTGATATCTGATTCTCTTTGATTTCTCTTTATAATTTTGTGTAGTAAACATTTCAAAATAACAAACTTATTTTTATTTTTCAAAACCACAAAATCGACGGATAATTTGAGTATTAACGTGAAAGTGTTATAGAATGTAATAATATATTGATTTATAGATTTTTATACATATATATATATATATATTTTGTATTTGGTTTATTGTTTATACTTACTATATTTATAATTAATTGTTATAACTTTTTTTTACTTTCAAATATTATGTAAATTGGAATTTTATTTCCGTAATAAAGATTATTATTATTATTAATATTATACAGGGAAATATGTGATATCGTGAATCGCCGTTTTATTTTTACGATAAAAAATATAGACAAACTATTATAGTTAATATTTTTTAATATAAAAACTGGTTAGGTTATCTCCCCAAACACATTATTCATAGGTTAAAATATCCAGTTTTTCAGCTGAAGTTCACAATTTAATAATATACTTAAGAAAATCTGACAAGAAAAAATATTAGCTAATATTATTAAGTTTATCAATCGTTAAAGTTCTTCCGGAAGAACACGTTTTTCTTCTTGAAGACCGATTATTACTCACATATCGCTTTGACTTTGAGTAATGGTATGTCTAATCTATATACAGTAAGAAATATTTATCAAAAAACAAAAATCGATTGAACGCGTATCAGCATTTCAGAGTTCAATACAGAAAAATACACATTAAGAAAGATAAAATATACAAATTAACGAAATTAATTAATATGCAATATGAATAAATATGTTTCCATTTAGTATAATCATATAAGGTATGTCATGTTAAGAAATTTTTTCCTTACAGCGCGATCACACCAAAGTAAGAGTGACTTGCAAAGTGTAAATCTAACCACGCGCGGTGATTGATAAGTTATTGAGACCATTTTTTAGATATTTTGCTTTGCCTTAAAATATTATTAAAATAAATCATCATATAGTGCTTTAACAAAACGTTGAGATTATCAAAAGTACATTATTTTATATTTGATCAGATATGTATATTTTCCTATAATTAATCAACAGACGGTGTTTTAATTAAAAACGCCCTGTTGTTATTAGATAGTAAATGTATAATTTAGAGTCGGGCACATTAGTTATAAAAGAAAACAACAAATAAACAAATTCTATAAACGTATAAAATAATCAGAAAACAGTGTTTATTTAATTTAAAACAAATATTTAACAGTAAATATATAATACCATAGAGTTCTATCATAATTATTTAAAATTGCATCTGTTAAAGTTTTCATGGGTAGTAATTTAAAAAATCTAATCAATTATTTTCAATCATGCACTTTTATAGTTTTAATTAAACATCATGAGCAAATATTTAATTTAAAGAATTAATAACATTTAGATATATCGATTAAAGGTATGTGATGGTGAAATTATATAAAAGACTTACCTATTAATTGTTATTGAGTTGTATGTTATAGGTACAAGTTTAAAAAGTATTTTGTCAAATCAAAAATCAAAAAAAATGTCCAGACACAATAAATACATATTCGGTTTAAGACAAGTTTTAGTTTAATTAAGTACAATAACCACATTAACCACAGTAATAATGGTATCTCTAAAACTACTAATCTGCGGTATGATAAATATCGTAATATACGAATTCCGTCAAATTAAGTACACATTATAGCATTATCTGGAAATATTAATTTACGAAACATTGAAAGGGGATAACAATGATTTTGGTCTTAATATAAACGCGGGTTTAGTGAATAGTCAGAAACTTGAGCATGTTTGAATTGAAGGGAATAATTTTTATGGTTATTATTTTCTATAAACAAATGATTAACATAATATAAACTCGAAGCAGTTGTACACAAAATAAAATATTTTATTTTATGTTTTTTATTCACCCCACAATAAACCGCTTATCCACAACAAAGCGCTTAATAATTTAATTGAAACTATTGTAAAAACAAAAATTTCTTATTTCTGTTTCCACGATTGCATTTGAATGTATTGCTATACATTTTTTACTAAAATAATTCAACACTTACTATAATGTAATAATAAGACGAAAATATCACAATACATTTAAAATGTTTATACGTTAATATTTAATACCAAGTTAACTTTTAAATAAAATGCATTTTATAAGAACACAAAACAATTGAAACGTCTACTGAACTCTATAACTTTGTTGATATATTTTTGTTCATTTTATTTGAATCTTGGTTATTAAATTTACATATTTTAGCAATATAATTGATATTTTATTTTATGAATAAAAGTTTTTTAAACATTTTTTTATTTATTTATTTATTTTTTTTTTGTTTAAATAAAACCTCAAATAAAACTAATGCCAAACTATGTTAAATTCTTGCAAAATTAGGTCTACTTAAAAAATACAATTAACTATCTTGAAAACAAAAATATTAAATTATCTACACTTTTAACATACATAATACTAATTCAAAAACTATATTCCTTTTATCAAACTATATCTCTATAATCAACTAAATAAAAATAACAAATTTTTTTTTTTAAAATATTGATGAAATTCAGTAATAAAAAATTACAACAAATCCTGTTAAAAGTAATAAGAATAAGTTTTTCGTAACGTTAAAAATTCAAAAGATTTCTTAAGACAAATGAATATAATGTATTTGTTTTATAATTTTATACGTAGTTTGGTAAATACGTCCGTGGTTTGATAATAGAATATTATTATTCCAATCATTAACCAAATGGTTGATACCAATTAACGATTATCATAGATGTTATATTATTGTGTATCATTTGAAATAAAAATTACCTATACACTATACAACAATCATTATTTTATTATAAATTATATTTCTTGTATACGGAATGTATATATGTATAATATAGGCATCTAATTAAATCTGAGTACATACATTAAGTACATATTATTTTGTGACTACAATTGAGTTACAATTTTATAAGACTTATTCAATCATCCAAAGTTCTATAACACATAAATTATGATAGATACACTTATCCCTATGATTTCGTTATGTCAGGTAATTTATAATCCAAATTAAACTAAGACTAGAACAATATTCTAAAAGATTAATTTCGTTTTATTATCTCGTTAAAATGTCTTAATTTTTTTCTTATTTTAAATCAAATGTTACGTATTATAGCTACTGCATTATATATATTATCGTTATCTCTATGAATTTTCATTGGTCGTAAAAAATGCATGCGTGGAAATTTATAAGTTTAATATTATAGTTTGGTTAACTGTCTCAAAATAAAGTTAATAAAAAATATTATATATGCACAATATTGATTTTTGTCTCATCATTTGGTCCCATCGATCTGCCAGTGAGGATACATGGGACATGGATATTATTTTCTTATTAACTTTACTTTAGTGCCACATAAAACTCCACTCGAGGTAAACAGATTATTTTTAACACACGCATACTTTTTCTCTCTTTCCCTCTCATTTAACGCGTTTCTCACTTTTTTCCTCATACGAGATCAAGCCTTTTTTTCTGTTCTTCTTTATCCTATCTATGCATTTCTTTGCTTTATTCTGTTTCATCACACCAAAAACCGTGGACTCGCGCCAAAGGATAAAATGTTTTATCCGAAATTGTTTAGGCTACCTGCCAAAGGACTCGGAAACGCGCGCAAAATAGAGTGAAGGGGTGGTAATTTGAAAATGTCAACGCGCAGTGCATTAAGATATATCTTGTACAGTGACTTACTTTGCTTCATTACTCGTTGCTGTATTTCATTCCAAAATTCGAATCGACGCGACGTGGCAATTGGAATGAGCAAACACGTGCGAAGACATTTTTTCGATTCCAAAATAACATACCGCATATTGATACGTACCAGTCAAATTATATATACTTAAAAGAGAAACAGTATTAACTAGAATTCGTTACGTAAACATACGAAGGAAAATAAAAAATGAAGCCATACAGCATATTAATATTTCTTATAAAATCTGCGCCATAATACGTAAATAATGTATATTCGATATGCTTTATGATAACGAGCATCTGGCGAATTAATATTTTGCAATTAAAATTATCAGTTTTTAATACAATTTTGCTTTTATTTATTCAACGTAAAACGTTGGTTCATTACAATAACAGGTTTTCAAACGCAATAATAATTAACACATTCATAATTTAAAATATAATAGTTTATCACTGAGATGAACGTGATGAGACAAGCACGGAAAATAATTAATGCTGGGTGAAGTGGTATTTTATTCAAATTTGTGTTTCTCAGTACACAAACTTTAAAAGTTGAAAACTAGATTTAAACTTTGACTATTAACGGTAGTTTTTTTTTAATTTCCTTTGCACAGTATTTTTTTCTTAGATAAGTTGAAAACTTAATTTTTTTTATTCATAACTATAAACGGCAACTGTATACTATACGTACGTAAATAGATTTAAAGTATTTTGTTGATATTATTATTATTTTTTTTTTTTTACTTACACAGAGCTAAATAATAATTAATATGCAAGCGAGTGACGTGTTGGCATTTATTCTCTGATGGTAATCTAAATAAATCCAGGGTACTAATAAATCGTCAAATTTTCTACCTACTATTATATTATTTAACGTAAAGTATAAAACCCACTAATACTACACTCGTAACTCGTTGCGCACCTAAGCCAACCATTCAATTATTGTGTATGAATTCTTTCCCCCACCGGACACGAAATATTTATACAAAAGTTTTTTAGGTGAATAAAGTGAGTGTATTAATTACCACGAAAAGTTTACTGATCCGTTCTTTACTTCGATACGACAAAAAAAGGAGCCATTTATAGAAATAGTATTTTTAAATGGACCATTTTAAATTCGTTTATAATTTATTTTCATAATAAATTAGAATAAATACCTAATGTTAAACAATGTTTTTACGATTTTTTTTTTTTGAATTATTAATAAATTACTTTCAGTGCACGTATAAAAATAGCAAGGATTATCTATTAAAACTTTTGTTATCCATTTCGGTAGAAACTATAATAACATTATACCAGATAAACGTAATAAATATATAAAATAATCTAACAACATTTATATTGTTCTAAATAAACAATTGGATTAGCTCGTTATAACAATCAATTTTCAACGTATTTTCACAGACTATATGAAAACAGATAGCTCACTCGGCCGAAAACAATGGGGAAAAAAATAAGCTTCTCTGATTTGGCGCAATCAAATCAGTGTAGCTACATGAGTTCATAAAAATTATTCTTCAGATACAGTACAATATTATTGTATGTAATTTTTTTCACTTCATAGATAAGTCATATTATTTTCTTATCTATGGATAAGAATAAGATAAAAATATGATAATAAGATAAGATAAGATCTTTTTTTTCTTGGACAGAACGACATTGTATACCTTAACTGTAGTCACACTGATTTCATTGCGGTGATAAACGTCATCGTTTTTGTTTACATCCCAAGTGAGCTATCTGTTTTCATATAGTCTGTGGTATTATACCATGAAAGCTATTCTAATTGTATGCCAAAAACGATTTCGAGTAAAATTATCCTTAAAATTAAAATTAGAATTTATCAAAAATTGTGATAAATAATGCAATAACGCCAATAACTACAATCCAGTATTTAAAAATTATAAATGTAACTACGCATAGATCTATATATATATATATATATATTTATCAACTTAAAAATTAATGTAATCATTTATATCAGTATATTTAAGTTCCTCGAATACAGGATATATTTCAGTAACAAGTATTGTAAATATATTTTGTAAAATATGAGATTCGAATTAATATACCATGCAAAATTCTCCTGGTGTAATTTTATAAATCGTATGGCTTACAATCGATGTTAAATATATATACTAATTGTATTACATATCGTAACTAACTCAACCGGGTCCTAAGTATACCAAGATTGTAGTATCGTCCACTTTCCACCCTACGTGCGCTGGTCCGAAGAGGAAACGACAATGGAAAAGCACTCGGTTTCGGTGTCTAACCGGCTTCTCCTATTTACTTATATATTTGTATTTGTATTTACCCAGTTCATTATAATGATAGAGCAATTCAAAATTATTGATATATTGTTGGTTAAAATTCTCACAAACATATTCAATATAATTAATCATTGAATTGCAACGTTGAAAAATAATACATCGTCGAAGCACGGTTTTTTATCGTAAATGATTATCCATTATTATTAATTACTAAGAAACAGAAACTACACAAGCACGAAACCTTATTTTGTCGACATTTAATGACCCAGGTAGAACAAAGAAAATTGATATTTCAATAAAATTAACATAATTTATAATTTAGAAATCGATTGCGTCTAGCAAGAACAATGTGTAACAAAAAATAATAAAGACTTGATTTTTATTAAACATAGGTAATTCGGTATATTATACTAAGTAAAACATGACTACTGTAAAATGAGTTTTTACGATTTAAAGTCACTATAATTTATTTTATATTAACTAATTTAATATTTCTCGAAAAATATGCATGAATAAATTCCACATTATAAATGTAAACATTTATTGGTTTTAATATAATTATTGTTTTAAAAGGGGTAAAATGTAATAATTCATATCCCTTATCTTGGTTTAATAAGTTTAATATCTCATACTTATTGTTTTAAGAAATTATTAATTGAAACAGTATGTAAAAACTCTGCAGTTGTAGTGTAATACGTTTTCGAAAACAAATTTCCAAAATTAAATACAAAATATACCAACAAAAAAGAAAAAAAAAGATGATTATAATATTACATATTTGCATGATTTAACAAGTCTTTTTTTTTGAATGCGTACCTGATCAAAATAATAATGTCAATGCCGATATTTGTTATTGCTATATCTTTGGATAGAATTTTTAAAATCCAAATAATATTTTACGAATATCATGTAAAGTACAGGAGAATGTGTAATCATATAGGCCACACAAAAGAGTCCCCTATGTGAGACCTTTCTCGCCCTCTTTCGTATTTTGTTAGGTAGTAGCAAATTGAGATTTATATCATCCTCTCAGTGTACGGATTTCAAGTTACTGTAACGTGATGCAAAACAGAGGGAAATCCGGAGGCTTTTATTTTTTTTTTTCATTTTTTTTTGTACTTCATTCGGAGAAAAAACGCTTTGTGAATAAATTGAAAAAGGTACTACTAGAACCTCTAACTTTTTTGTCACTTGTGTAAACAAATATCTCAATTAATTTATCGAAGTCATTCAGTGCTCGATGAAGAATTTTACGCGAAAAATAAAATAAGTAACAAATCTTAGATAAGAAAGTTGATGGCATTCAATACCTTGTTGATTTTTATTTCCTTTTTTGAAGTAAATTTTAATGAAAATAAATGTATATCTCACTAAATATATAAAATCGCATTTTTCGTTAATATAAATACAATAATCTATTTTACCCGTTATAACTTTATTATAACCTTGTGAGTATGATAAAAAGTATACGAGACGTTTCAAAAATAATATAAATCTAGAGTTATAAATGTTTTGAAATGATTTATATGTGAAAATGTATATTTATATAAATTGTAGATCATAATACATGATTTTTTTTACATTACGTAAGTTTTAAGGAAATTTACTTAAACCAATGTTAACCAATGTTACAAGTACAAGTAGGTACATTCATTTTTAATTAGGTTTTAAGTATGAAGATGTGCATTATTTAAATAACTTAAATAATAAAAACTATGTTAACTTTAACTTTATAAGTTTAAATTATTGCTGTAACTAAGTTTAGGTTACAATAATAATGTTTTATTATTTAACGAATCCAAAAATGTGTACTCTATAAAGCATAATATTAAATAAAATATCAGTAGAATTTTATTTTTCTCATTTATAGATATTAAAATACATATTAGCTTAAATTGTTTTAATTTATATTTCTGAACGTTGGCCAATGATATTTGTATCATAATTATTTAGAAATTTAATGAAAACAACTATGTAAATAATTAAAGAAAGCACTTTCGGCTAAGTAATTTTATTTTTATTTTTTTTAAGCTCTTAATAATTAAAAGAACATAGTTTGATAATAAGAGAAAATAAAAATTCTGTAAATGAATTAAACCAACTTAATTATACAACTAAAATGAAATACAAGTAAATAAACAATATTGCATCCAAATCAATTTGGATCTTTGCATGTTTAGTTATATGTAAGTAAATTTAAAATGGGGATATTTTCCAGTAAGAAATTAGCTGTTTTACTTGAAAATAATCAATATAATGACAACACTTAGTATTACACGGTGATGGACTGTAATTTATTATATTCATAGACATTGTTGAGACTTAGGGGCATAAGGTTATGTTATGATGATATATTACTTCATATTATTACAGGGAATGAATGTTTAATAATATTGATTATATTGGCATAGTTAATATATGAGCCATAATTCCAAGATTTTACATTGTTTGTATAGTCAAAGCACTTATCACAAAGATATAGTTATAGTTAGTCTGCTAAAATTCAATACTTCTTATATTGCAAATAGAGAAGTAAAATCGTGAAATAAATAGTTAGAGAAATGCTCAGAAAAATGTATACCGTTAGGTAAGAAAAACAAATTAATCAACCACTCCATTAATATTTAAAAATATCAAACCTTCAAATCATCGGTTATCATCTCGAACACTTCATAATATAATATATATAATTTTTAAACGTTTATTATAATGTATTATTTAGAAGGCCTGAATGATATTACAGTATTACACATTTAAAAAATATAATGATTTTCTAAGTCTGTAACAAATTACACGGATACGATATGTAATTATTCAAATTTATTTTTAAATTACATGTGATAACAATGAATTTTTAAAAAGAAAAAAGTAATAAATTATTGTAATAGAATAATTATCCTATTCATACCAGTATTTGATGTTTGTAAATCTATCTCGAAATCTATAAACATGATCATATAATATCACGTTTCTCATTTTTGTCAACTTGGTAGTTTTAAAAATCACCAAATGCATTTAAAAACTTCTTAAAGTTTGCGATAAATGTCAGTAAGTATATACAAGTAATAATTAAGATAAAAGTTGTATATAACAATGTAATAGGATCAAAGTATCAAGATAGATATGTCCGAAGGGATATAATGATATTTAATGTAGATGCATTATCCTCTAGAGATGTAATCAAAATGTGTATATACCGTTAATAATAGTACGAATTTTATTTTCAACAACAAGTGTCTTAGCTGCTGTATCAAATATTACTTCTATTTTAATAAAACCTATTTATAAAATATAATATTTATTTGTTTGAAAATGATTGTTTCAAAATAAAAATAAAAATCAATTGAAACACATTATGTCATGTATTCAAAAGATTTTTTAAAGTCAAATGCAGTATAATGAAAATTGCTTTAAAATATTTCCTATTCTATAATTATTTATGTACTCATAACGAAGAAAATGTCGTATTATTTATTTGGCTTATTTACCATATGGTAATATACATATACACATTGTTACGACGGTCTTGAAAGGCAATCGAACACGGAATCGGCGTATTAGAGAATTCCAAACATAAAATAAGAATACGCAATGGGACATAAAACTAAATAGGTAATATAAAGATTCGTAAAAAAAAAGTCCATTCCTACCTGCGAATATTGCGTACTCCCGCCGATGTTCTTAGACGTTCAACACTCCACTACAGCACGCGTGCGCGTGTCCTTGATCAATCTAGTGTACATGGAGTGTACGCGCACGAACACGTGATGTACTCGAAGTATACGTCTTCTCGTAAAATAAACGTAGACCAAAGTACAGTAGTTATATGGTCGCAAAAGCACTGCGAACTTTTTGTCAAACTGTTAACATTCAAAACCCTATTCAGGAAACCTCTCCATCATCACTGACAACTTCACTTCCGAGGGACTTAACACAGCTAAATATGGTAGTCTTATACAGATAGAACCCCACACACGGTACCCCTTTGACATTTGTCAACCAAACTACATAATATTATACTGAGTATTATACTAATTGCGAAACGCACACAGCAATCGTCCATATTCTGTATAATGTTATAAGCTAGTAAAATAATTTCGTTTTACGTTAGTAATATTTACAAAAATAGTGATATTATCTTCCTACGAGTAATAACCAAGAAATCTTTCAGCATTGTCACGATTCTCAAATGGTGTTTATTTTATTAATGTATTGTGTAAAAGATGATAATGTATAATAATTTGTTTTCTTACATTTGATCAATAACATAAAATTTAATCATATTCGCAATAAATATATATATGTATATGTATATAGTTATTACTACATTGTTGCTTTGACATTTACACAAAACATCTCACAACAATCTTTTAACTAAATTATATATTAACGTGATAATAATTGTAGTTATAATATTATTATATACGCATGGACCATGTTTTCAGAACATAATATACTGAAGCTCATCTAATAGTTACTGCAAAACGTGGTATTATATATATTTTTTAATTTAGTTTTACTCCCGGTTTTATTGTTTGGATGATTATGAAACTTAATAGATATTTTAAA
This sequence comes from Chaitophorus viminalis, assembly GCA_025469195.1. Lineage (NCBI taxonomy): Eukaryota > Metazoa > Arthropoda > Insecta > Hemiptera > Aphididae > Chaitophorus > Chaitophorus viminalis. Next base: position 115,049 of record JAIPRK010000189.1, read on the forward strand.
ACTTGAGTCTGCAAATGGTACAAAATATAATAATAATAATAATAATAATAATAATAATAATATGTTCGCAAATGCTGTAAGACTGAAAATTACAATACAGCAGGCACGTGCGTGTGCGAATATCAAATAATATAATAATGTGCGTAAATAATTAATGAGTTTGAATTATACAAAAATTATACATTATATAAAAGTTATGGTTATGAAGTTATATAAGTTTTGTGTACGCATTATTGTTGAATATTGTTTTAAATATGTCATCGCTTAATGCCTGAATGCTTGTTATTACAATAAAATATACCTATGCGAACACATTGGAGTAAATCATAATATTATATTATTATAACCATTTTGTCATTTTGAGTCGAAAATAACTATTTCAGTGAAAAGTGATATCTATCAATGAAGCTCTACAAGAATATGAGTAAAACGCAAGTATTCTCGACCGACCGCATATACACATCCCTACTCATTATTGTATCGAGTACTTGTACTCACTTGCATGCAATAATTTCCAAACAAACGTTTAATATTCTAGCTAGAATATTTCCATATAATAAAATACTAAATAAAACTGGCATTTCCACTACCTACTTGAGTAATGGCTGTGTAGTTTTTATGGTCGTTAAAAAGGTTAACGAGCATGATATGCACCGAAATCCATATAAAATATCAACGTACCGCAACGTGCAACAAGAAACATTATGCTTATTCTAGAAAAATATTTTCCGAGGGTTGAAAAGAAACCAATTTTATTACAAACAACATCTATTAATGTTTATGTATGAACAGCTCAGATCTATAACGCATAGCTCATATAAATATAAAACATGACTTATTATCTACGATTGTTCTGCAAATATAGTCAAATTGATTTCGTTTTAACAATTCAACACATACTACTTAAATAAATTAAAACGGAAAACTAGTGCAAGAAGTGTATGGTTGACTCATTTTTTTTTTTTTTTTTTGGCAATTAGAATTTAACAAATTTCAATTATTTATAAAATAGATAAACCCAGATAGGTATTTTACCAATGAAACAATTTTTAATTAGCATTTAAAAATGTATATAATAAATGTTGAGGAGCTGTTTCCAAAAATATTATAAACCTAAATAAATAAATTGACGTAACGGGGTATATAGGTATACATATAGTGAAAACCCTAATATGAAAAACTGTTTTGTAGCCATATAAGTTATAATTAAAATATCTAATTATTATTGTATTAATTATATTCACAAGCACATAACATACATAATTTGCATTTTGTTAATTAACATAGTTCATAATTCTTGTAATATAAATTTAATATTTTCATTGTCATATTATATATGATAATTTCTATATATTTTATTTTATATACCAAGTACCTAATTTATTTATTCATTATAGTTTCTTAAATGCATCCCAAATTGTACATTAAAGTATTCGTTTTATCTCTTTAATCATAATTACTCATTTGTGTAGCAACCAATATCGATTAACTTTTTACATTTTATAAATATTTAATGATTGTTTGTGAAAAAAATAAAAATAAAAAAAATAAAAAAAATTCAAATTATTGCTGAATTGGAAAAAAAAAAATAGCTGACATACTGAATCTGAAGGTAAAATAATTGTATAACATAATGTAATTCAAATTTTAAAAGTACAAAAGTTTGATTTTGAAAACTGTTAACATCAAACTCTGAAAATGTCTTTGTTTATTTTTACTCAAATATAAATAATGACGATTTAATATATTATAATATGGACTTCCATTTCTAAAACCATCACATATCTACGAATGGCAACATTACATCATGTTTTTTATTCATCATGTTGGTTATTTTTAATTCTTTGATGCATCAATAAATTTTGAAATTGTGCCTAAAAACATAGTTCAATGTTTAACCGTGTTTTAGCTTAAAGTATCTAGCAGGTATTTTTTAATTTAATATTTTATGAGGTGAAAGGTCTGTTACTTTTTCATCGCAGTTTTAAGGGAAAAAAATATTTTTATACGCTATATTAAGTAGCTTGAATGCATGTAATTTAAAAATGTAATATAAATATTGAGTTAAACGTGAATAAAATATGTTTGGTAAATTATAAAACGTCTGTAAGTAGTGTGAGGCTTTAAGTCACAAACGTAACACTTTGAACTATACTTATGTAAAAGGTCACCAGAAAATTGGTATAACTTATTAGTTCACATACAAACAAAGATCAAGATATGCTCATTTAATTTTTATAATATTTGAATAAGTTAAAATTTCCATTACTGGAAATGGACAGTTGAAAAATATTATCATGATTTACATGTTTAAAATAATTCTTGAATCTTGGGGATTTATAGAATGTAATAATATCGGAATATCGGGCTGTAAAACAATATTATATTGTTAAAAATCTTTTTAAGATTTACCATCATGGCTTTAAAATAAGATAAAATATAAATTTTTCTATTGCAATGAAATATTCAATATTGAATTATTGAATTTGTAATTTTTTTTAACATTTAAATATATATTTTATTGAGTAAAATAATTTAATGTTTGAAAATTATGCTCAAACTATATTTGGAAGTCTATTATTTTAAATTTTTGTTTCACGAATATTTTTTTTCGATTTTTTCTGTGTATAACTTAACAACAGTATACCTTTATATTTTAGTTAAAAATAAATCTCCGACTTATATTTTTATACTGGCTCAAAAGTTAAAGTATATAGACTATATAAAGTCTTGGTTATAAGCTTCTACGTAAAAATAGTTATTGTTATTTAGTTTTAGTCAATAAATATTTAAGATGTCATTTCACACATTTATTAAAATTAAATTATTTCAAAACGATGGAGACTAGTACTTCGTTTTCCGTTTTAAATATAAATACAGTTGAATAACTAGTTAAATACATCGATCCATTCCACAATAAATTTGAAAAAATATATTATTCATTTAATATTTACATAAAGTCAAATCATTACTACACTTGTAATAAGTATGCATATTAAATATATAGTATGATAAGCTGTACATTTGAAAATATTTGAAGTACATTTACGATACATATTTTTCAGCTCCCATAAACACAAATTTACTAAATTTCAATAATTCTGTTACATCCAAACGTCCCGTATGTCAGGGATCGACAACCTTTTTAACCATGCGAGCTATATTATTTTTTAATTAATTGTTCATCAAGAGTCACATCAATAAAAAAAATGTTACAAATCATATAATACTATAATTTTTTTTTTTTTTTTGCTATTATATTTGATTATTTTACATGGAATATAACTCTAACCAGATAATAACGATAGTTTTATAGATTAATCCGTCTATGTATAATAAACTAGAATATACATAAAGTACACACGACTAGATTAGATTTTATTTATTTAGTTCGAAGAATTAAAATATATTGAAAATTATATGAAAAATATTATTGAACGAAAATAAAAACATTTTTATACGGACCATACAATATTGTTTCACGAGCCGCGGCGGTTTGCCGACCCTCCACCGTAGATCCTCGCCGTCGAGATTGCCGTGTATTATAATTCCATAAACAAATTTAACTGCAGAAACTCGTTTACAAATTATTGCTATATTTTCCAATTAAAGTTTGTGATCGAGGGAGTACTTAAACTGAACAATTAGTAAAGTTACACGTGGAAAAAGAATGTCATAACTCCGCCCGAGTCCGCCCCAGCACTTGGTCCAGAACATTTGGGTAAGTTACAACTTCTAAATAGTTTTCCTTAAAGAAGGTTACATTCCAAGTTCTATAACCAGTGGTTTTCACGAACATAAATTACACCCTCGGTATTCAGTTAATTTTAGCAATTCAATTTATGTTCACGATATTATTTAATAGTTTAGGAACGCCTGCTTCGGAGTAGATTGGCTCTGCATCCTTTCCTAGATCCTCTCATCTTTATGCCTTGAATTTACAACTCTAATTGCAATTGTCGACGCTAAACGACAAACGTAGACTAATATAAGCACCTCTTTCCTACCTACCATACACACTATTAATGTAATTAAGGTTTTGCGTAGTTTCTTAACAACCTATGTATATTGTATACATATGCGAGAAATCTAAAATGTTTTGAAACAGCGCACGCACATAAGGTGAACTAGTAGGTCCTACATTTAATATTAAACCCAGGAAACTTACAATTAACTATTTTTTTCTGCCTTTGTAACCACTTTGATGGCGTTTTACAATCATTTCACATTACGGTAAACTTTTGTATAAAAATTATATGTCTACAGTGTACCTACGTCCTACGCTATTGTTAATACCTTACATTCTTAAGCGTCTTTCATTTTAATTCGTATTATTACAGAAATTAAACAACATTTTACGTCTGGTAGATATTTCAATGAAATGTATAACGTTATGGTGTATGTTTGCAGTCGGTGAATGTTAATAGTCACCAGTGTATAACAACATACACTAAAAATTGTAGTGAATGTTGCCAAAACAGCCTTTATGCGGTCATACACCGGTGATTGTAGACATTTACAACTATAGTGTGGTAAATGTTAACCACACTTGAAACGCAATATATATTATAAAATTTTTTTGATAATATCAAGACGTTATTGCTGTATTAACATCACAATGTTTGGAAACTTAAAATCCTTGTTTGAGGCATGTGCTTGGCCATAATCAATATATTATCGCTTGAGATAATAAGCTGGATATTGACAATCCGATTTCCTAACATATTATTATTGCTGGTTATATATTTGTAAGGGCCCGTTCACATGATCCCGAATCGGTGATTTTGCCGTATTAGTTATTTTACCGTATAAGTCCGTGTCAACATAATTTACAATTGTGTATTTAGACGATACAATCGTGTGTACCGTGATCGGTAAAATTACAGATTAAGTCGATTTCGTCATTCAGTTTTGCCATGCAGTGAAAAACCGATTCGGTTTGTCATGGCAATGTCCTTATATACACCACATTCAAACGATTTTTACTGATGGGTCGTCATTTTTCGTTTTCCCTTCTGCGGATCAACATTGAAAATAATTAAAAAATGTTGTTTCGTCCAGTCGTAATTGTTACATAAGTGTATGTATGATATGAGCCCAAAATATTTCTTTGTCTTACAATAGGATGTAACCAGAACCTTCGATTAGGAATCCATTATTGTTGACGATAATTTCGGTACCATATATACATACATATTATTATTATTATTATGCTCAAATCTATATTGATGCGTCTATACGAGCATACGCTATGAAAAATACTGAAAAAAGTGAATAAAAATCCACGGGTACGTGTATAGTCGAGTTGCTTACGGTAAAAATACCGTACCGCCTGAACAGCTCGACCGAAAGACACCGAAAGTCGGGAAAATATCCAAATCCGTAAAAGTATCGAATCGTACGAGCGGGTTTTTAATATCGACAGGTATACTAAACATAGCGCAACAGTCTTTAAAAGAGATTTTTTCATTTCGATCTTAAAATTAACATTATGAATTATAAAAACCAATAGATTACATCACTCCTTTATAATCTAAAATGAAAAATATGAAATCATTTTTTTTATAAAAAGTTTGGTTTACTTTAAAAAAAAAAAAAAAAAACTTATTGAACAAACAATTTTATTACGACGGAAATCGACAAATATTTCCAAAAGTAATGCTCAAGATCATTTAAGATGTATTGAATAATAAATATGCAAAAAAAAAAAATGTAATTGTAAGAATGAGGAAATACTGTATAATAAATAAATTATAATTGTATAACACTAACAATTCTTTATGACTTATAATAATAAATATATATCTTATAAATCAGCTGGATCTTGTAGTAAAAATAATTTTAATCATTCAATCTAAATCAATTCATAATATTTATAAAATGGTAAAAAAATTAGAAGTTTATGATTTTTATTTGTATGTCAACATTTACCAAATATCTAGTATGTGTGTGGGTGTCAACAAACACCAGTAATTAATGCCCGCATTGAGAATTGTTTTTAAAAATAGACAATATTCACCACAATTATTGGTAAATGTCAACAATCACCGTTAAGCTGTATTATATATATAATGTTTATTTTGTAATATCATAAAATATTGGGAACTAGTGTAACTTATAAGTCACTCGAGGTCTCAGATGTGTTATTAGCAAAGGATAGGTTCCGGCTTGGGTACTTTAAAATAACCCATTAGCAATGTACCCGACCCTTCATTTTAGTACTCATCCAATATCATCAATTTATGACTAATTAACCACTCAGAAAATTACTTGACAAGACTGATTAATGTCATTAGAAAAGATAATTTTAATAAAACATTTTTCAACTCTCCTCTAGGTTCAGAGTGTTTTCATTGAAGAACACTGAGCAATATCAGCTAAGTAAATGAAACTTATAATTTTAACATCAATATTATCATACCTACATCGATTCAATGATAAAAAATATTAGTAGAAAACATATACCTATAATATTATATACACTATATTATTATATTTATATTCAATAGAACTTATCGAATTGAATTATTGATTTTATAAATGTTTCACGAGATATTTCATGAAGTAAAAATTTAGAAATAAAAAAAAAACTTGTTCGTCTCTGATTTCATTTTGTTTTTTGATCATAATTTTAAAATTTAACTTAACTTTTCAAAATTACATTAAATCACAAATAATAAAGTATTTATTTGAAAAAAAATTTAAATTTTAAATGTACAGTGTACACAGTTAATATTTTGATAGTTATGTAGTTATCAATTTAATCACTTATTAACTGGTCTCTGATTAGACATTAATTATGCCAATTATATGGTTATTAAATAAAAAAATATGTATGTATAATGCATAATATAATATTTAATTCATAGTGATTAAACAAACTTAAGACATAGCTCTAATTTATTATGATAAGAAACCGTCGATATTGTTTTCACATCGCTCTATATATTACTAGAATAACAGCTCTTTTGGGCTGTACAGACATACAGCCACAAATAATGATTTTACACGGTTGGTGGGCCACTGAAAGAGGTTTAACGGATCGCTGCTCAGCTATCCTAAGTAAATGGAATCATCATCATCATCATACCAATCTCTTTGGCTGTTAGCTAACATGCGGATTTGACAAGGGTTACTAAGGACGAGGAAAGAGATGGGGTGGAAGGTAAAGGATAGACCTGGTAAAATATCGGTTTCAACAATGCTTTTGGCGACAGAGATTTATAATGTTTTATCGAACACGAGCGTTTTGAATACATCAGAATCCATTTTCAGGTATACATGTATAAAGTCCGGGATTTTCGAATTATGCATAATTTATGATAACGAGATAAGCCAAATGCATATTCTAGTATACCTATATATGTTGTGCGTATAAGTAATAAAGTGGCGTCAGCCTGGGTAATATTTGAGGATGAACACTCACGTACATAACATATTATAGTAGGTTTCCCGTTGACAAAAATGATGAGGACAAAATGTCACGTAGAGGCTTATGACCTTCAATCTCCTAATTTTTTAAGTATAATATGATTTAATTACGCCCAGTATTGTTCTGTATAAGTATTTTTTTTTCCAACCACCATTATTCATCATACCCGCAAAACACTTATAATTACATATTATTATAAATAAACAACTTAAATATCATCTTCTTAAATATCAAGTTTTAATGATTTTTTCTATAATCTATTATTCCAGCCATAATATTAAATCTGCACAATTTAAGATTTGAATTAAAAATTTAACGGCTGGAAACAAATTCCTCTAACAAATTCATTAAAAACCGTAAATATTTCAATTAAAAATTATAATACAATCATTACTGACGTATGGAAAAAATTGATTATTATACACCTACATACATATTTCAGAACCTAATACGTTACCTATTTTATAATTTAAGTAAGTATAATATAAATAAGCATTAAATACTATAATAATGTGTAAACTCTATGAACATTATTATATGAATTATTTTGCTTCTTATTATGATGGATGTAACAGTGATAAATATTCCTATGATTATTTCCTAACATAAACAAAGTACCTACGTAGGTAATTATTATAATCAATACATTTTTAAAACATTAACACCTCTTCCATACAGAAATAAAACGAGACAGAGTGAGTGAGAGGGAAAGAAAGAGGGAAAAATGTTTTCATGCAGAAATCCATTAAAATAAATATTTGTACAATGTGTGTATATAATATATATGTATATTATATACATATTATGTATAGTATTATACATTGAGTGGAGAGAAATAGAGGTAAACGATAATGTCGTTGATGTAATAAGCCTTAATGGAACACAAATCGGACAACAGAAGAAATGTAACGTGTCAGACGGACAAAAAAAAATCAAAAAAAATCAATCATTGGAATAAATTTTCTGGAGAAACAGACCTTTATTATTCGTACTAAATGTAGTGTGGAACAAAGTTTATGGTCCAAGGCGTCTGATTCGTTCGTCTCTAATAAAGTGCCAAACCCAAAGAGACGTGGTTAGGGATCGTGGTTATGTAAACGACTATTGTATTCTGTGTCAAAACGTCTACTTCATGTCACACCACTTGTGTAAACTGTAAATGTCAACTATGTAAAGCTATGTAAAGTTTATGAGGCGAGTGCGTATACCTATGTTTCCATTGGAATTATTAGTAATTTATTGTAAAATAGGTAAAGAAATTACTTGCGTTTACACGTAAAATATGTTATTTTTACTGTTGTTTGGAAAATTAATATTTCTGTCACTTATATTTATGTGATACTATTTTTACACCGGATACAATACATTTTATTTATTTGAATTTTAAAAAACAAAAAAGAATGAAGAAAACATTTTACATAAACAAATTTGACATTTAAAACTTAAATTTCTCATGACGTACGAGTTAAATATACTCGGCACACCGTTGGATTACTAAAAGGACGAAAGATTTATATGCTTTCGATTAAGGTAGATATTCATTTTTAATCATGTCATAATAATAACTGCGATGAAATTAAATGATTATATAATAAAGTTAAGTACATTATAGTAAAAATCGGTATACTATAGTTTATTATAGTTTATTCATAATTTTATCAGATATTGTATTACATTTGGAAGTGTTTGAATTTTTTGATTCGCAAAATCGTCGAGATATCGATGTAAAAGCAACGCAAAATCACATACAGACGTATGGTAGGTATGTGTGTAATGGACCCTTGGCAAGCGACTATACATTTATGGAAAAAAGGATTTATGTGTGACGGTTGACGGCCATACGATTGATATACTTTGTACTGCAGGGGATCACGACCCAAAAACTTTCGAGGTGGTCTGCTATTATATTTTATCGCACGTCCTCAAAAGGTTACGAGCCACCACCACGAATATCAAAAATTTAACAATGGCTATCCACAGCCTAACCTTTATTTTTTTCGGCAGTTTTAATCCAAATGCGTATGACTCAATATAAAACCATGAATACGTAAAAAGTTTTTTTTTAATTATAGAAAATAGTTACGACTAATATAAATTATGTAGCGAATCATCGCACGTTCCCGGCAAATCCTCTCTTCCGTCGACGCCACTGCCCCGGTATGTATGTATTATATATGTCCCAAGGCACATAAATCGCTGAGAATAATAATGTCCAAGTAAAAAAAAAAAAACTCCGTACAACACTGGTTTATGTAAATTGATTTCGTTTCGTTTCCCCCCCTGAAAGTCAAAGGCTTTTTAATTATTTATTTTATGAGTTTTGAATACTGCAAGGATTTACATTTTAAAACACTGTCGATAAAATATTATTCGAAAACTACTATATTATATACAATGTCATGTACGACTGATTAAAGACGCGTAAGGCAAATTAAATTGCCTCATTGTAGTCTATACAGTCATATTATTTATTTCGGTACGACAACTATTATATATTTTGTATACATTTAATAATAATATTATTTACCTATGTAATGTTTACCCCGATATTTACTGTGCATGTCATGGCGTTAGTGTTAATTTTTCTACATACGTAAATTGATGCTTGTATGGGGACATTATTCACGAGTTATAATATACTTGCTTGTGACCAAGTGAAAACGTTCTCTATAAATCCTATACACACATCATATTCACGCCGTAACGTATTTCGGTTAGAATCGAAGTTAGTACTTTGCGTTAAATCACCACATAATTTAATATTTTAATCACTAAAAGTGTATCAACTAACATTAAAGATTTTTTCAAACCGATATTTGACCATAAACTCTTGGAGAAAAAACATCTGTATTTTTGAAAATATAAAGAGTTATCAATAATGTTTTTATCTATAGATGTTAACACCCATTATATTCACGGTCAACTATTATTAACTATTCAACGAAATCAAATTGTACACAGCCAGGGACGGTTATAAGGAGGAGGGGGAATGATCCATGTTTTAATAAATTAATAAGTTTATTACTTTATGGCAAAGTAAGCTGTACACAAGGCCATCTTAAAAGGCATAAGCCCCGAAATTTTAAGGGCTCTAAATCCACATAAATATCATAATTTACAAAATATCAAAATTTTATACTTTTTTTCTAGGTTTTTATTATAAATTTCAACGAAAAAAATATTAAAATTAGCTTTGTATACACAAAACAATTTTTATACTATATGAATTTATTATATATTATTATATAATTATTAAAAATATTATTTGTATTTCTCTCCAATTTGAAAAATTTAGAGAAACTTTAAATTTTTGAATTTAGTATTTCTAATACAATATACAAATGTTTAAAATCAAATAAACTAGAATAAATATTTCCAAACAATAATATTTTTCGGATTTTTTTTATCTAAGATGATTACCAGCCGTTCATTCTGTAAGTTAAAATTAATTAAAAAAAGAGCTTAGAAGTACCTACCATGGGCCAAAATGATTAAATTCATTATTTTTAATGATTATTGAACATAGTGGACACACAATTAAGTTTAAATTGTGAAAATGTTACAGTTTAGTTCGTGAATAAAAAAGCTAAGAAACCATTAACAAGTACTTAGTAATTGACAAATTTATATCAATAGTGTTTTTCATGACAATTATCGTAGTTATTTTTGGTTGATGAATAATATATATTTTTTAGTTTTAATAATTTTTTTTTATTAATTTTTGAATAATTTATGTATTTTTTGACCGTCTATTTTAAAATTATAGTTAACAATAACAATCAATAATAAGTAATAGAAATTCAAACAAATTGCACTTTTTACTAAAGAGTATATTTAATAAATAAATAATAATAATACATTTCATATTTATGTGTTAAAAATGTATACAAATCATAATTAAATATTATAATGACCCCAAAATATATTGAACTCGGGGCCCCCCATAAAACCGTAAGACAGATGTGAGTATAAGCAATAAAAAACGTTTTTACTATTGCTAAAACAAGTGTGTGCTTTATTAGTTTAAAATATTAAGGAATGTTTATCGGATTTTCTATTCAATTTGTTCTAGGCGATTTTGTATAATGTATATCAATTTCGCCTCCCCCCCTTTCACCCTTTTATAAACACCACTGCACATAACTAATAATTACAATCACGTTTACTGCTACCCAAAGTGTTAATGTTAACTAAATAGTTAGTACTTATATTAAAATCGGGATTTCCACCAATATATCGGCTATTTACAATATTGTCTAAATGTTTTCAATTTAAAATATTGATTATACATACATCGATTTATCGGATATCAAAAGTCACATATTCACCTCTATTAATTACATCGTAGAACTTTTTCACAACCACTAAAATTATGATGACGTATTGTCGGGGGAGTTTGTGAACACGGGCAGTATAAAATATTATGTTCGATATTATTTTATAGGACGACTATAATGCAGTCTCTCGCGATAACACGATTAATGTATTAACACACCTCCGGCACGTTTACACGGGGGAGGATATATTTTAATAATTTTGGCAGACGAAAACAAAATGGTTTGACGATTCCGATCGATTTTTAAACTCTCGCTGTCCCCCGCATACACATACATATACACATACACATACTTTATGCAAATGAACACACACTCGCTGCACGCACACCCGCACCTACCAACACCGCCTCGATCCTGCACGCCCGTTCACACCTCCCCAAACGCGATTTACATCCGGCTACCACTTTTCGGGTCACGGCTGTTGCTATATATCGAAATAATATAATAATATATCATTATAAGGGACGTATCCACAGAGGCTACATAAACACATGCGCGCACCCATTGCTTTCGACAGCACGTCAAATGAATACTCGTAAATAATCAATTTGCAGTCACCGAACAGTGCACCGCCTTCGATCCGACAGCCAAATCGGTACCGGGAAACGGAATATCCTCCCTCGCGCCCGTCACCGACACAATATCATCACAAATTACTGATAATAATTTTAACAATACGGCTATATTAATATTTATTATTATTATTGTTTACTATTTATTATGATAAGTAATGAAAAATTGCACCGATATAATATTATAGGTACCTTGGTACACGTTTCGTAAACATTTTAGTTTAACAGTCTAAAACATTTTGAAATTCGAACAAAACCCAATTAAACAATACACAGATAGAGTGAATTAACATTATGTTCAAAATAAGAAAATCATTTTTTTTTTTTTTTCACTTTTTTGTTAATAACGCTGTCAACCGAGCTGTCGACAGTTATTACTTATAATGTGTAACAGAATTAATAATCATTATAAGTAGAATGAAAGTTTTCTCAAAACAAAGTTCTAAACTATGATAAACAATAGTGACTAACTGAGGATGTAATAACTGGAAAACCTATTAAAAATAAATTAGCAGACCCATGCTGCTACACATCATTATTTGTAAATTGGTAGTATGTACTTAATATAGGTCCCCAACTATGATAAAATTAAATATATACTTATTCATATATATTATATTATCAAATGTAATATAAAAATATAAGCCAGTCATAATAACAATATTTGAATAAATATTACAAAATTTTATATTACTTCCTTCCAAACTACACTGTAAGTGAGTAGGTCTTCGGTTTAATTTGAACAATTTTCTGCGCGATAGAGCTACGTACAATTAACTATGACTGAAAACCGGCTCTGGTAAGTAGACTTCCTTTCGGTCAATAGTTTGTTCCTGCGCCTTATTAATAGTTATACAGAATGCCAACTTTGTAGAAAATTATCTTCATTTAAATGAAAAGGGAACAGTAAAAAATTATAACAGATGAAGTTAAATGTCCACTCACAACTTTCCTCATACTTAACCGATTTGAGTGATCAAAAACTCAAATGAAAGGTCCATTGAGTGTTCCTGGATAAAAATGAACATGATATATTAATTAAAACTTGAGATACTGATATTTAAGTGAAGGAAAAACTTGGAAAAAGTATAAATTAAGTCATGTTTAAGTATAACTTGAGTAAGATTAGAGTTAAGTGAATACCTCGGTGAATTCCAACACTACATGATATATCTACACATAAATACCTACCTTTGTTTTTTTAAAAAAAAAAAAAAATGAAGTTAATTGGCTGGATAGAACGGCCAGATGAACTTGTATATTAGTTTTCAATCAATTCTTTGAATGTATAAATAATACTAAATACTTGTAACAAAATATTAAACTTGAACGTTAAATAGTGACATACTTTATTATTAAATGTTTATAGAATGTTTCGATAATTATAATTGCATTAAAAAAATAGTATTTTTTATATTTCCTACAAAGAAAATCAATAACATTTAATTGAATTTTTTCAAATAATTTTTTCTTCAGTTAACACTATAAGACTTATTCAAATTAATATTAATTTTCTCGAAATTATTTTTTAACATTTATAATAAATACAAATAATAACAATATTGAATGTTTGGTGAGGTAATAAAATTATGATTTTCTGGTGAATTATATAAACATAACTTTTATTCGCTATCATCTGAATATTAGTATCGAGATTAAATTAACCATAATCACTTGAAACTTTTTTAAATGAACCCTTATTTTGCGTTGTAGAACTTTGTTTTGTCGTTATGGCCCATAATCACAGATATACATTAATTTCATTTATTTAAATTATAACCACAAATTCACATTGTAAAACTTTGAAATTACTTTTTAATTTTATGATCGTATCAAAACTAAAGGAATATACAATATTAGGAATAATTTTTAGTGTAGTTTGTAAAAATATATTATAATAAGGCTATATATATATGATAATATTATACAGTCAAAGGCAATAGCTAAAGTATCCATAAATTAATCACCACTAGAGAGAAGAAAAAAATCCTACTACGAAATTGACAATATATATTTCGTCAAATTTAACTTCAAAATTTAAAAGTCGAATTTATACTTGAGTAAACAATTAATAACAAAATAAAGATGGCAAATTCAAATGTTGTATGTAAATAGAATATATAGTTTTTACGAACTAATAAATATGTAGCCATATACAAAGTGATAGATTAAGAATTTTAACTCTGATGCATGTTTTATAGTGGTATAATTTTTTTTTTTTAATAGAAACACCCGACACTACAATATCTAATTGAAATTATTTTACTGTGAGTTATGATGTTTCAAATAAAAATTTGAACGAGTAGTTTTTGTGTTTTTCTAATTTAAGAATTAAGTAAATTTTCTCTATACCGATGAAAATCTCCGTATGGATATTAATTAGTTTTATATTTTCATTTTGTTTTACTACAATTCAATAGAAGGGAGCGATATTAAACATTAATAGTTAAATTTTTATTTTCATCCGCTTGAAAAAAATAACTTTTGAATTTTTCATTTCTATAAAATTAAAATATGTACAACTTGTGATAAATGTCATAAACAAAATTGCAATGTATCGCAATCAAAAATCGAATTATTGGTTTCATAATTAAGTGTATAAATGTAAGTTTATATGAAAGGGTAAGCGTATTCAGTGATTACATAGACTTCTTCTTCTTCTTCTTCTTCCATGGCTTCGGAAATTATAATCAAAAATAATAAAATTGTGGTTTGTTTATAGTAATAAACAATATTATCACAGATTAAATTAAATGTTATTGTTAATATGAACAGTGAGACAAATTATAATTGTATGTGTTCTTAAATATTTATGCTTTGTGATGGCCGATTGATGATGGGAAATTTGAAAATAACTGTGAGTTATAATGTGCAAATTCCAATTTATGATCGGTACCTACAATCGGCACTTACATTGATTAAACATACTTTACTTGTTAATGTTATGGATAAGTAATGCTACTTATCCATATTATTATTCGTTTGTATGCAGACTATATAGTAATGTAATAACTAATCATAATATCAACAATGCAACATTTTTTATATAAATATTTTCCTAATTTAAATAAAAACAATGAACACAATTGGGTAAAAGTACCCATTT
Organism: Chaitophorus viminalis; assembly: GCA_025469195.1. Classification (NCBI taxonomy): domain Eukaryota; kingdom Metazoa; phylum Arthropoda; class Insecta; order Hemiptera; family Aphididae; genus Chaitophorus; species Chaitophorus viminalis. The sequence goes on from JAIPRK010000189.1 coordinate 130,496, forward strand.
ACTATTTCTTTGAAATACGATGTTAAAATATTCCATGGGCTATAAAAGAAGAACTAATTGAAATTAGAACAGACTCTACTCTTGAAAAAGAATTTCACGAAAGAAGACTAACAAGATTTCGGTTGAGACGATAACAAGAATATCCATTAATTTCAAAAGCTGTCTTAATTATATATTTATTATTATTATATTTGTAACGCGACAAAATGGTATTCATATGTTGTTTGTAAATTCTTACTTGTATTTATTATATTATTATTATTTTCTAAACTGATTAATATTTTGCTGAACATTTTCATTCTACATCTATTTATTTTCGTATTGCAACGTATATTATATCATATTTTGTGGGCGCATGTGGAAGATTCAGTAGTTCGCCACTTCGTGGACCGGTTCAACGGACAGTGTTTGTGTACCCTACCCCGACCCACTATTTTATGCACATTACGATGCACTGCTTACTACCATTGTCATTTTCGTTATGATACCGCCACTGGTTCGAGATGGCTTGTTTTAGCTCACGACCATATACTTATATATGCGAATGTTTCATCTCAAAATCTATATATATATATATATGTTTATGGATCTGGATCCCGACTATACCTATGTGTAAATTCATGCTCACGGGCCAAGGCTAACCTTGCCTCATCGGCAGGTGTAAAGTGGGTACAGGTCATCGGTATGGTCAAATTATTTCTCTTTCACTGAGTGATTTTTAGACTACGTCCTTTTTTTTCTCTCAACTTGTATAACACTAAAATCACGTGATTTTCATTAAATAAATAAAAACCGGGCCCCAGCTTCGTTTGCCTTCTGTGGCCGGTATTGTATTATTCATTATATTAAATTGTTTTTAAATTTATCATTTTTATTATTATTATTATTATTATTATTATTAGCGCCGTGCCATCAGCACCTGTCACAGGATTTTTCTTAGTATTAATGTATAAATTATTTATGTTAAAAAAGGGGGCACTGAATAGTGTGCAAAGACCATCCGCCCCGCGTTTGGATTATTCTTTTATTTATTTTTTATATTATTATTATAAGGCAGAGTGTGGTGAAATGTGCGTTATACACCGGAATGTTCCAGTGTTTTGCAAGCCGAGTATGACTAGCCAATAACCCAGGAACTCGCTTGGGACGTATACTCTCCATAGCGGTACGCTGTGCTGGACGGTCGGTGAGTACCCGAAGGCGTTTATCGCACTCCCGGTAGATTGGCAATTTTTTCTTTCATGTATTTTTTTTATTTTTTATTCTGATTTTCCTTTCATATTACCTTGATTTATTTTAATTTTTTTCTCTTCGACAATGTTCCCGTAGTATATATGTATATCTAATGTATACATAACAATTAATAAGTTACACATTATATTAATATATTCACGTAATGGCGAGGCTAATACAAATCAATAAGTATTCTAATTGTTTAAAATTTTTCATAAGCAATTTAAATTTCAATAATTCCAAAAATATTTTTCCGAATTTTGACTGCAATACATAACAAATTCCAGGGAAATATCTGGATAATTCTTCTTCTAAGGCTTATATCAGTTTATTTAGGATCCTGGCGGCTTTTACCACGCTCTTCCACCTTTCCCTACTCAACGCCACTTCCAAATTCAGCAATGGACTAATTTTCATCAGATTTTTCTTAACTATATCGTACCATCTTTGCCGAGGTCTCTCTCTTAGTCTTTTCCCTACTTACCTTGTTTTTGGTGATTAACCAGATAATTATTTGTAAAAAAAAATAGTGGTTCCTATTTAAGAATACAAAAGTTTGTATTGACACTGAACATACTTAAAATTTTATGAAAAAAAAAATAAAAAATATATAGAAACTCGAAAATTAAAAAAAAAAATAGACAAATTAAAGTATTTTTATGGCAAAAAAAAAAGAATGACGGGGTTATAATAGGTATAAGTAACATAAACGTTTTTATATTTAAATGTAAAGTACTTTCAAAATATTGTGTCAAAAATAGTCAACACTAGTCGTTTATAACAAAAAAGTATTAACTATTCATTTAACAACTATACTACTCTTGAGATGTTATTTTAAATAAAATAAAGAAAAATTATGGAAAATATTCCCAAAGCAAGAAAATTTCATATTGAAGCTAAAGTAAAAAAATGAAGATAAACAATTTCACAATTTTTCAAACATTCCATAATGATTTTGAACCACATTTAGAAAGCTGGTTTTTCATGACAAAAACATGAATTACATAAATTATACTTATTCATTACGAAGAATAACGAGATTTTTTTACTAAAAATAAATTAATATGTTCGTAGTAAACTATTTATAAAATATATGGTATACTTTTTAAATTATAATTTTTTTAATAAATTAATGAGCTATACTATATTCTAAAATTAGACACAATAAATATAATTTAAATAACTCTTAATTGCATCAAAGTAACGTTAGTGATGATGGCATCTAAAATTCTAAGCTTTCAGTTTTAATTGAAGATTAATAAATAATGACTGACATAGCATGCCGGGACCTCATAACTTTGAATAAATTATGTCTATATCAAGAAGACCGAAAATCTACCACGTACGTGTCCACTTAAAGTACATTTAATATCAACTAAAAGGAACACATTTTGAATTATTTGTACGTCTAGAATTCTAGAGTATGTATTTATTTTATACGAATATAAACATTAAGTTAGGTAGGTAGGTAGGTATCTGTAAAATACTAAAATTAGTATCATTAATCAATTCTTAACTATTCAACTTACATTTATATTAAGTTATAATAAGCAATTTCAATGGCATAAAATGTAATATAACTTGACTATCGATTTTACTGGGATCAGTTTGAAACTACAATAAGATACAATATGATAATACCGGATAAAAATTAAATCAATATTTAAAGAAATATCTATCAGTTAATAATATTCATTGAGGTATATTATAATGGTAATCATTTAAACTCTTCGAAATTTTTTCTAAAACTAAATATTTTTCATGATATTTTATCTTTAATAAACACTTTCTGTCTTACAGTTTTAATTTTAATAATAATCAGACATATATTACCATCAATATGTAACTATAAATGCATATTATATTTCTGAAATGTTCATTATTTTTGATAAAAATTGTTTTATTCATGCACTTTTAATTTATAATTTCTGTTTCTTTTTTTTTTATTTATACGATCAATTAAATTACATTCTTTTTTTTTTTTTTATTGAAATAAAATTGTTTTTCAAGCAAATCACCTGTCATCAATTATGTACCCAAAATATATTATAGTTTATGAATTACATCTTATTATATATTTAATTCATTATTTGATTATTAAATATAGTTATAATGTTAGCTTGTAATCCAAAAGGAAGGAAAATAATAAGAATAATTAACAATTTCAAGAGATTATTGAGTGAGTAGGAGTTATAAAAAGGAGTATTTTTTCTTTTACTTATATAACATTAAATATTGAATTAACGATATATCACTGTAGAAATACTTAGTATACTAAACGACCAGGATAGACTAAAAAATATACATATATAAACTCATGTTTCAAAAAATATTAGATGATGTAGAAAAAACAAAATTGATATTACGATTTTTTGGTAGGTAGTAGAATATGGATATTACCGCATGGGTATATTAAACTTGTTTGGTTAACCTGATTCTTTGGGTCTGAAAATAATACGGTTTTTTTTTCGTGAAACAAAATCCTCGCAGAAAATCGACCGCTACCGTTCCCCGCCTCGCTGTTTCATCAACTGACTAGTCGTATTCGTCGTGTAGATTACTGTACGAAATAATATGGGTTTCGTATTAAAATTAGTTTCTGTGGGTAGCTTTTACGGTATTGCACCCGGCGGCGTGCCGGTTACCACACCTTCGTGAAAAATAAATATCAGGTGCAGAAAATATCAAACGGTTTTATTACATGTGGGTAAGCGCATAAAAATACTTTGCACAGAACTATGGCCAGAAGATTTTTTTGTCGGTTCACACAAATGGTTAGTGTTTGATAACAAAACCCATTGAAGGCTTTCCATCGGGAATTGTGAACCTACACCTATCGTAGATTTTGTTAGTCTGCGTAACAGGCCATCATACATATTTACCTCCATCCCGCTACCGATTCCTCAAGGATAAAAACATAGTTCTTAGACGAAAGGGTGGTCGAGATTTTAAAAATATGTTAATAATTTGCAAGAAAAAAAAAAGAAGAAAAATAGTAATTCTCGAGTATAGGAAAACAAGGAAGGAGTAATAACATTATTATTACTATTCGCTTTTTGATCGCACTTGAGGAAAGTCAATGATATTTAAAAACATTCATCTACGAAACTCGGGTTATTTATAAAATGTTATCTGTACCTACGATTCAATTTCACCTTCTTATGTATCGACTTGTGAATGCTATCGGTCCCATCTTCTTAAACCGAGCAGAGTTGGCAGAATGCAGATAAAATTATCTAATAATGATATATGTACTGTATATATAATATTGTATATTATGATCTGAGAATTAGATATGGGCTATGCTGAGCCCCTGTAACGTATAATATGGAAAATGGAAAACGGAGGGTAAAAGAGTCGTGGAGGTAAAAAAATATTGATATCCTGTGTCACCGGTCGTTCAACCGAGACAGCGCACGCACACAAACACAATACGACAAAACCATATAATATTTTAGAGAGTGCGATGTGAAAACATGTATGCATAATATATATTATATATTAGTAAATATAGATAAAAAAAAGAAGGCGTTTGGTTTCCAGCAACCTGTCTGGATCCACAGCTGAGCTGAGGGGTGATGTTTTCTCGGGGGTCTCTCACACGATGTGACTGACATTTTATACCTTTTTTGAAATCCGGCTATAAATATCAATAATAGATGGATATACAAATATCAATTAAGATTGACGGGTAAGTAGAGGTAACTGAAAATTGTCTATATTTTTTCGATAAGTAAATTCTAAAAATTCGGGAACCACATACAATTTTGTTCCACCAGTCTGCAGTAGATATTTGGGATGCGCTTCAACCCTTAAAATATACTTATCAATGTACATTCCACGTATCACTATATTGAAGTTATTATCACTATTATTGATATTATGTCAGTATTATAATTATTATTATCAGTTTTATTATTATTATTGTTATGATTACCATTTAGGATACTGAATGAAATTAATAACCAGGATTTACCATGATGTGTCTGTGTAAACGATTTTGACCCGAATAATTTATCCAATCATCACAATCAAAGAAGATTTTTGATAGAAAATCATGTCTAATCGCCTAGTTTATACCATAGCTATAGATGCTTATGGTTGCGCGACGACCTGTATTGGCCTGCAGTAAATAACATCCAGAAATGTTCTTATCATAATCGATAAAAACCTACGTACTGCTAGAGATCCTTGTGGATTATATTTGTATTCATTTTTTCCGCTATATATATTTATTGATGTATCTATAGCCGTGATTATTACTATACATACTATAAATATCATTATTAATAATCCGCTGCACCGATAAGGGCGCTGTTGTTATACAGGTTTTTGTCTAATTTTATAAGAACATTTCAATCCGTCTTCTCTAGTAACGTCGCGCAACCATAGTATCTATATCCGTGGTTTATACTTTAAGAGCGTTTCTTATATCTGAACAATTTTCCAAATCATTCAGATAACCACTGAAAAAATTGGAAAAAAAAACTTTTAATCGAGATTGAGTTTCAAACCTCACATCGTCTAGTATTTTTTCATGAATTATCCCATAATACTAGAAATTTTTAAGGTATTCGAAAATGTAATGTTTATGTTTCATGGATTTAAAAATTGTTTATAAGTTATTCTTTTGAACCAATAAAAATAATTTTTACCAGAAGGTCACAAAATGTTTTTAAGCGTTAGAAAATTAAATGTTGATGAAATCAGGTACCTATTTCAACGAATCTCGATTATGTGTGCACTTTATTAGTTATTCTATAAACATTAATCGTAGCAACTCCGAACATTTACTGAGTAGTGAGTACTTATATAAACATTTAATAGACATTTCATTATTTTTTGAAACTTTTTTTTCCTTCATAAAATTTAAATGTTTTTCTTTTAAAAATTTTGTTCTATTAGTATATTAGCCGTCTTTAGAAATCTACCACACCTCTTTTACTCAGAATCGTTTTTTCAAAAGTAATGGATATTAGTATATTGAATACAACTGATACAATTTCAAACACCCAATACAGCTATATCCCCATGCCTGTACTTTCCCAACCAAGGAATCTCATCCATTTTATTATTAATATTATTATTATTATTAATATTAATATTTTTATTATTATTGCACGTGGACATTACTAGTATATTTTATACTGTATGACACAAAATTCGAAATGTTTAGTTAACAGTATCGCCAAAATTTTAAACATACTTACTTACATACAACGCATAATGTAAGATATGTGTAAATTATAAATTGTAAGTATGAAGTTAGTACACTCTAAATTTGTAAATATTTTTCTTCTCAGTTAATCGGAAATATTTAGTTAGAAGAATTATGCACACCATGTTTCCTTAAAAGTAAAAACTCAGGAGTAGCTTAATATTTAAAAAAAAAAAAAAAGTATGGGTGTAATTTTTAATATTATTCTCAGTATATGTTTTCTAAAACTAAACGAAATTACTATAATTTATAATTATAACATAAAATATGTTGTGTGTAACAAGTTTTTTTCGATTTGAAAGATACTCGTCAACAAGTCTACATCAGTTGACTACTAAACCTAACCAGAAACGTTGCAAAATTAATCTTTCACATTTTCGCTTTAAAATTGAAATTATTTTTATTATATAGGGTACATAGGATTTAGCAAAAAATATACTCACCGTTTCGTACGATTACGAATTATTAAAAACAGTATATTTATTAAAAAAAAAAACCATGATTGTATTGTATAGTATATATATTTTTTAACATTCCACTGTTTGGAAAAACTAGTCATTATTCAATTTCCCTTGTTCATTCCAACTATATTTATATTAGTTCCTCTTGCAATTATATTTACTATTCTCATAACGATGGCTAAAATAATCATAAAACGGATTTTTTGTTTAATGTTTATTTTTATGATTGTAGCGAATCAAACGTCCTTATGAAAAATCGAATATTTTCCGTTATAAATGAGTGTAGATAAAAGCATATTTTTTCATTATTTTTATATCAGTTTAAATAATATTCATTTCCGTTAAATGTTTATAGTTACATATGGCAATTGCAAATCATTTATATAAAATTGTTGAATTATAGATATAGATATATTTATCAAAATCTCATGTGATATAATAAAAAAAGGTTAAATTACTCAATATAATATGTCGAAAAAAAAAAAAAATTCAACATGAAAATAACATACATAATATAAGTTAATATTATATTTAGATTATATTACATTAGTATGCCAGATTAATGTGATCACGCGAACTATTATAGGAACATAATATGTCAATGCTTTCCTGCCACTGTGTAATGTACGATTTCAGTCATCATGAATACGATTGTATACGACTGTATTATGTACTGTATAATAGTATAATATATTATAATCATATGCGTCATAATATGACGGATTACATATAAGTAATCGGAAATGTCGGTTTTTATTCAATCGATACCACGCAAAGTGATTAAAAAACCATAATATCAAGACTTTTCAGTCTTAGAAATACTAATGTAATCTCTCAAAAGTTAAGATTAACGAGAAATCCTTTAAATATGTGTGTATAGAATAATATTATATTCTTTTTCAATCGCTTACTTTTATGTATAGGTACGTATAAAAAAAAATAAAGTTTAGCAGATGACGCATGTGCGACGTCCTTTTTGTAGAATTAAATTAAAAAAAAAATTGCGAGCGTATCGATATGAAAAATGTCGAAAAATCAATTTTACACATTGCCGATAACTTGTGTAGATATAAGTATTCCAACCATAACTAATATTTTATTATATCTTGCTTTTATTATTTCATGAAATGAAAAATAATATAAAATTAATTAAAATTATTAAACGTATTCAATTATTTAAACCTCGGGGACCTCGGGGACCAGAGCAAATTAGATCACTGAAGTTTCTGTTTTATCTCTGAACAACCAGAATATATTTTATAAAAATATATGAAACATATGTCAACGGGATTTTTTCTGATCCAAATATTATAATCTGGTACCAATTTATGTATGCAGTTTTTTCAAACCTTAAATGGTACACTGTCATTTAATTCTTAGATTTTTTAGTTAATCTCATCTTGACAATCTTGGGTTGTATATTAAAATTATATATATATTGTATATTACAAAGTGATAAAAACTGGATTATAAAAAATTAAATGAAAATGCATTAGTTGCAGTATTAGATTTTTTGTGTGTTCAGCTCATAAAAATTGAGTTAATCATAATGCAACGTGAGTCAATAAAATTTCTTTTATTTAGGAAAAAAATATCATAAGGAAAATTCGTGTTTACGATTTAAAATTATTACACATCACCTACAAAGTGAATCATGGTTGGATCATTTTTCTGAACATGTGTAGAACATACTAAAAATAAATGGAGACGATGTCAGATCGTTTCGTGTTGGAAATTGCCGTGTTATGACACGGTTGAATAGTTTGTGTTATGCCAATGCGGGAAATAGGGTGGCCATTGGATGCGACAGTGGGGAAGAGAAAAGTATTTTGCAAAATTTATTCCGACGTATGTATAATGTTATCGTGTATTTTAGTCCATTATCCTCATGGTTTTGTCGGTGGCCATATAATAATCGAAATTGTATGTACCAAAATCATATACTATATTATAGTACTATTTTTATTATTAGTATTATTGTTTTTTCAAACGTGCCTGCAATAATTTCAAAGTTTATGTTTGAATGAAATAAAGACATTCAGAGATTATTTACATTTAATTAGCAAACGTTTTTACATTCAATGAATAAAAATTAAATGATAACAAAAAATTACGAAAGATCAGAGAAAAAAAATCTTAGCGAATAGTAATCATTTAACCCTATTTATTTAAATAAAAGCTTTTCACATTGATAACATTTCTACTACATATAATGTTATTAATTTATAAAACTATATTGTAAATGTTGAAACATAATTAAATATTTCATTGCGTTTTTCTTACTCCCAAATTTGACAGTAAGTATGTAAAAATGTTCATTGTATTAAAATTATAAAATTGAACTCTATCATTAAAAAAAAAAAAAAAATGTAATTCACCGCTATTGTCATGAAAAAGTATGAAATTTAAACATAATTTCATTCCGGTTGACAAAAATAACAGATATTTTTTAAAAAGATCTATAGCGATAAAATCAATATCAGATAATTATATTTGCGGGAAAATTTCTTACAAATGCATGCGATTATCACGCAAAATAAGTACCGTCACGGTCAGTCTTTTAAAATACCACTTTTTGGTTTATAGATCCAACATCACCATTGTCTAATCAGCAACACGTGTATCTCATTAACATTAATGGAGAAAGAACTTCCCAATATATAGTCACTATTGTCACTACCCCAGTGTCACTACCGATCGACGATAAGCGAGTGACCAACTTATACATTCTGTTTTCGTGCCAAACTGGCACCATTCCAATCTAAGTAAAAAAATGTATGTTTATTCATTTCACCTTGAATTCTCCCCAAATCTGTGAAGACTACCGGTCAAAGGATATCTGACGGCGAACCAGGTAGGCATTACAATTTATTATCATATAGATATACGATTGTTCCAATGAATAATCTGCTCTCGGGCCCTTAAAGCCCCGGGACCCTCCTTCAAGCATGGAGGAAGGTAATAACTCTTCAAACCCATTAATTTATACCTTCCATTTTCTTCCATTAACCTCCTTCATCAACCTACCCCTCTGCTATCTCTATTTAACCTAATTTTGAAATATTGCAGCCCACACGATTTTAAAATTTCATGGAACTGTACGTCTCCAGAGTCTCTCTGACTTCCCAAGAGGAGGAAGATACATTATATAAGATTCACCTAATATTTAACTGTTTTCAAATTAAATGTATTACAATTCACCAAACAACATCATGTCCAGCGGATGGATTCGGTAGACCCGGGTATCTATACTATCTTTTGTCATTCATATCCGAATTTTGTACGCATTTAAAAAATCTTTGTTTTAATTTATATAATGCAGTGGTTCCCAAGCTCTTCTATTCTACGCCCCCTTTATATATTTTCAAAAATCTCGCGCCCCCTTTTTAAATTGAAAAAAAGAAATTAATCATATTTTTTTGTGTTCTTTAAAAATAAGCTTTAATGCGGCCAAACATTTATAGTCTTTATCGGGTATCCATTATTGATACCCGAGAACGGATAAAGAGAACCAGTCTACTAATTTTATTTCTCTACGTTTTAAAATAAAAAAAATTTAATCAATAAAAATTGTATTTCGTAATAACTGCTTGCGCCTCCCCAGCAATGTGTACACGCCCCCTAAGGGGGGCGCGCCCCTCAGTTTAGGAACCAGTGATATGAGTCTATAAATATCTCTACGCCCGAGTGACTCGTCATTAAAATGTGGTAGGCTAATAAACTCATAGAATGATTGTCACGAGATATGTCAAAAAAAGCAATTTTCTTGGAATGTGTGGTTACCACGGCTGTAAATATCGTCTACAGCCGTGGTGATTACTGCCAAAAGTCTGCTATTTAACACATATTTTATCGTTTTACTAGGTTAAAATGCACCCGGCTACAGCAAATAATCATTTTATAAGAGATTGTCGTATACCGATTTTAGGTTCCTTAATTCTCACCCTTTTTGGCTTTTATTATGTAAACGTTATTCATATAACATGTAGCCTCAAACATTTTTTTCTTCTTTTGACTTCGACGTATTTAAAGTAAATACAGCATTTTCGTAAGAGTACCTAATAACATACTAGTTGAATACTTTTAGCCACACATGGAATAGCATCGCGTCACCGCAGCTCGAAAAAACTTACGTGTTAGTAGGGAAAAAAATAAAATAGGACGTATTATCATCTTGATATAAAAAACAAAAATTAAAATAAAATTGAAAAATTTCTGACTGCAAGGCTACAGAATAATAATACGCTACTCATGTATATTGTATAGTAAGTTACTTTGTGGTCTTCGAACCATTTATACTAGCATACTTTGTTGTAGAAAATGTACCTATTTATTATACCCTGTAGATCGGTTTGAAAAATAAAAAGTAGGACGCAGTGAAACGGCATTCGAAAGTTCACGCTAAAACATATTATATACCGACAATAGTCTAGTATATTATAATTTATTGGTGAATACCAAGACAACAATAATAATAATAATATTATTAATGATATCCTAGTAAAAACAAAAATTATTGTGCCCACAAAAAAATAAAAAGAGTATAGATATAATGTATCATATACGACATTCGTCAATATATACATAATTATATTTTATACCATTTTTTAAACTTATTTGGTATAAAATAACTATTTATTTAATGCAAGCGATGTATATTGGAGAGTACGAGAGAAAAATAGATGACTACGTAAAAAAAAAAATAAAGATCCGTCCAACCAATTAGTTTGACTTTTGATACAACACGTACCGTTGAAAATTATTATTTAGTTCTATATTATCCATTATTTGATTGCAATCAGTAATATTATGAATATAATTCAAAACAATAAAAGATCGAATTACAGTAATAGCATTATAAATATCAGAAACTAAATTCATTTTAAAATATATTGGTTATTTTCTTATCAAAATGATAATTTTCAGTCATTGCAAAACAAGTAATTGTATAAAATATAGATTCTTAATTATTTGTCCCATAGATAGTATTTGTTGTTTCAAAGATTTAAATCATTTAGAAAATTAAACTCTGAACAACAATTATATGCACAAATACATATTTTACAATAATTGACGTATTCGAGTTGGTGATTTTGCGATTAATATTGAATATAACATTAAGTATAATAGTCATATAGGTATACGGTGTCTTATATACATTTTACGTATTAGCTTGTTTGTAAGTAAAATATTATCCTCAATGCATTAAAGGCACAATATAATTTCATCAGTTTACGGACGTTTATAAGCTTCATAAATTCTGCTATCACGTTTTACAAAAATTAGAATACACGTTGCACATACATAAAGATTATGTAATAGGTAATCACTCTCTTTAATATAATTATATTTTATCCATATCAGTTACTGTCTTATTTTATTTCATCTTTCCATTAAAATAATTTATTATTATCATTATTACAACGACGAACACAATAATCATTATTTTTTTTTTTTTTTTTTATAATACTTCTAAACGTAGTTTCTAAAGCAGCATTTCTCAAATTGTGGGTTGTAAGTCAATTTTTGGTGGGTCACGAACAATTTTTTGAATCATATAGATTCCAGAAATATACGTTAAATTATAATATATACTTATATTATTATAGTACCAAAAATTGCAAAGGGTTTTAAAATTATAATTCATAAATAAATCGTAATAAGTTGTACGTTTGTTTCCCTTAACTACTTTTTGAAAAGTGAAACCATGTGAGTTACGAAAGATTTTTCGGAGGAAAATTGAGTAGCAGTCATAAACAAATTTGAGAACCAATGCTCTAAAGTATAGTTCCGTATAATATTAATAATTTTCAAGACTTTGATTTCTTGTTTACATGTTACTATATTCTTTAATAATGTGTTACAAATAACGAAAAGTACGTGTACATACCTACACCTTTTAAATCCAAACGCTAATGGCTCTCAGCATCCCCTTTTCTCCTCAAGTGTATTTACCGTATAATATTCACTTTTTCTCGTCCATCTCTTGAGCAACAATAAAAGCGTCGTCGGTAATACGCATCCGCCCAATGATCATTCAGAACATTTTCATAGCAACGTGATGAAGTGAGAAACTATCAATATCGATATTAATTCATAGTATGTAAAATGTACGTATTACATCGTCGTAGTTCACCAATTGCACAATGATATCGTGTAATATATTTATGCATATATTATTTAATGTAGTGAATGACGACGCACGCGATGTAATTGCGTATCAACGTAATTGCGTATACACTTTCGTGGAAAGTTTGCGTTTTCTTTCATGAATTTAGTATATATATGTACGTATACATATATATACTAATGTATATATATATATATACATTTTTTTTTTTTTTTTTTTTTATTACACACCAGCTTGGGGAGCGTGTCCGTAACATTATACTATAAAACAAACAAACACGAAAAGCCAAAAAAAAAACCCTCTTTTATTACGTATACATTATATAGTGTAATATGCGTATATTATATTATGCGATGTGGCAACACACTCAACGCTGGTTTGGGTAAGATGTGGCAAGCGATCGCTCCGGGCGGCGGCGGTTCGTGTCTCAGAAATTTCTTTTCCGTTGTTGCTTCATAAATGTAAAAACATTGCTCTTATTTATACACAATCTATGTCTATTTATAAAATGTACGAAATCTCAAGGCAGAGAATTCTAACGAATTGATATGACCCGGTTGAGGTAAATATATTTCATACGTAGGTATCTACATATAGCTAAAAATGTAATTGTTTTTTTTTTTTTTTTGGTTCTTATACGCCTAAAATGTTTGAAAGATAAATTTAGAAAACAAAACTGATAAAACAATACATACTTACAGTAAATTATAGTACAGAGGTAAACCGGAACGGATATTTTAAAATGTAAAAGCGATAATAAATTATCGTATTCGAAAGCGATTCGGTGTGGAGCTCGATTAACAACTTGTATATAAATAGTGCTTTTGGCTTTTATAAGTGCACTTGGATATTGTATCTTTGTGATAAATACTTTTGTAGCAAAATGGTGAATCTCAATAAACATGAAATCCCTTTTTTCATCCAAATAATACTACAAATTAATATACAAAATACAAATGATATCTCAGTACCTAGTAAACAATTTCATCGGATCTTAACAGAAAGAAACAGTTGATAGTTGATATAATTGTATGTAATACATCAATAAAAATTACATTGATACCGCACTGTAAACCACTTATACCTATATGTACATTTTTAATTTCTCGCTGAACACAAAACTTAACATATATTAACTATTATACTTAGATAAAAGTAATTGCAATCGAAAAAAATACATTTCATTCATTATTTATTATCATATTGGAATATTATGATTTAGTTCGCACTAATATACAGGTAAGTTATTCGAAAAACATTGAAATATAAACAATGAAATATAAAATACATTCAGCGACAACAGCGACAAGAAGACAAATGTTTGTAGTGAATAAAATATTATTTTATTGAGAAATAACGTCTTATCGTTTACTTGATCGACTGTGAACATTATTCGATTCACTTCAACCGATTGATGTTGCATATTTTATAAATTCCACCCGAGCACGGACGTATATTTTACTATGATATACTGGCCATAAATCCTTTTTATATTGGTTACAAATAAGTGACAGTTAAAATTATATAGTATTTGTTTGCAAATAATGTATACACCGCTATCGTTTAAGAATGGAAATTATGGAAATAGTAATGAACCGATTATAAGGTCTTTTTTCAGCCAACAGATAAGAATATAAAATGTATAAAAAAGTAAGTTGAAGAACTTTCAATTAATTAGGGATAAAAAACAGAGGATACTATTTAGTTATATTTGTATAAACATGAATACTAATTGTAGTATATTGTGTTTACTAAAATTATCATTACTGCCTATTACAGGTATTAAAATAAGTGCGTTTGCTTTTGGCTAATACTTAATACCACATTATACATATTATTATGATTTTGTTATAAGTCGCATAATTGAAATTCTTATAGAGAATACTTATGAACCTACTAACATGCATTAGGGTAATAGGATATCATTTCATAACGCCGGTAAACTATTAATTAATATTTACGACGTTATTTTAATAAGTTTTATAGAACACTTGAGTGCTTTAAACATTCTCTCTAAACACCGACTAAAATAGAATTCTTACAGCAATAAGTTTCGGTTGTACTTCTGCTGGTTAAACACTATTATTTATTGTACATAACAAAAAGTGGTCGATATGTTCGAATAATATCAAACCAAATGTAACTAAACTCATGGAATTTGGTTTAAATCGATATATTTTAATATTTAATAAATTAATGGATGGTATAACCTATTGATACTTCCGGTTAGGTTCAATGGTTTTTTTTTCTCTAAATAAAGTTTTATGCCAATTTAAATTAGTTAACATTTTAAATGCCATTTTGAAAGCGATTATGAACACGCTAAACACCTTATGAGCTTTCGACAACAGACATCAACGCTGTTAAGAGTAGATTTCCATAGTTGAAAACAGGTTTTTATCAAGTGTTCATCAGTGGCGGGAGTTTATCGATTCCGCTGAAAATTTGTATATTATATTGATTGCGCCGGCTATTGATTACGCCGAATATTTTTATATATCTATTCCGCCAAAGATTTATATATGTATTATGTATATAAGCATATAATATATATATATATATATATATATATATATATATTATAATATTAAAACATTTTCGGATTTCGTAAATACATAATATTGTTTCGAGCAGACGTCCATTTTTGGTGATCCCGACAAATTTTATTATTAGCTCAGCTGTGAACTTTTATTGATTATTTTAATGTAAGTAAGATTGGTATATTATCATTTATCATTTATCATTAGTATAAAAAATTACAAATTGTATTACAATTTTTATGTTCTAGTTTTTCGTGTTCAATATAACATAATACCTATTACCTATACATAATATATTATTTTTATTAATTGTAACTATTGTTTTCCCTATCACTATAATATTGTACACAAACCACCGATTTAAGAGTTTATAAATATACATATAAGGTATATTATACTTAAAACTTACATTATGTAAATAATTATTATTCATTTATTCTATAAAATGTCTATGTTCTTTTCTTACTTATCTTCATGTCACTCTACCGTCATGCTATGGTATATCGTTTATAATATAATAAATATAATGTAATGCGTATATATTAGTGACGTTACATGTATTTATATTTTCGACGGAATGGATGTATAAAAATATTCGGCGCAATCGATAAGTTTGTTACAGGTAAAAAGACCTTTACGGCGGAGTCGATATACGCCCCTAGTGGCCGCGTCCACAATGTATGCGCGACCGGTATTCTATGACCGGCTGTCTACCGCCGTGTAGGTTTTACTAAAATAATACTATTATAATTATGTTGCACTCACAGTTGTAGTAGAGGAAAATGCCGCACGTGATGCAAAACATGGTGGCCAGCAGAGCACTGATCGTGGCCAGCGTGGTGGTCCGGCACCAGAACGACCGGCTGTGCCGGTGGTGCACGTCGGCACCAGCACCACCGATGCCGGAGCCGTTGCCATTCATGCCACTACCGCCGCCGCCGCCGCCACCGCCACCGCCGCCGACTACTCCGCACATCATCGCCGTGTCGTACGGCTGCTGCAGTTGGTGCTGTTGCTGTTCGCCGTTGCACCGCCCGTTGGCCGTTTCCGCGATAACGGCACCACCGCCACCGCCACTTCCAAAACCACCGCCGCCCGCGCAGACGCCACTTCCGTTCGCGTGGCTCCGGATGCACGAGCCGTCCGGTTTCGAGAGCACCACCACCTGGTGATACAGATCGGTGTCGTCGACGTGCACGTAAACGTCGCCGCCGCAACTTCCATTGCCGTAAACGCCGTACGCGGCCATGGTATACTCAACTCGTATTCAGTGGCGTACCCGTGTGTATTATTATTTTTGGGAATCACTGCACCACCGACTACACCTGTTGAGAGAGAAAGAGAGAGAAAAAAAGAATTTATCATGAAAAAAAAAAAAATAATAATAATAATAATATTATAATATCAATTTTCTTCGCTGCGCGGAAAACATGAGTGTGTCCAAGCATAGATTAAACATTATAGATATTCAATAGTACATTTAATCTATGGTTGAAGTCACTATGTACATCGGTAGTTGTAACACAATTTTATGATTCAATATTTTCAATTCAACGTTTCAGTCACAATAGCACGTGAATACGTCTTCAGAGAACAACAATAATTTTTTGAGAAGCACAAAGCGCATCACCATCAGCTTAAACGCAATATCGGATAGAACACTTAATTAAATATTTTTCCAGTCCAAAAATACATAAATACACATACCTAATATACAATATCTTTGAACATTGGGGTGAGTGTGATAAGAGGGAGTTTATTTCAACACTTTTAATGAGAACAACTGTTTAGGGTAATAGAGATGTTTCCCCCCTTCCTATTTTAACTTATAGCAGTAGGTGATTACATATTATTAAAATAGGACATTATATAATGGCATGTTTATACTAAATCAGTAAATCCGATCAGTATTGCTATTGCAAATTATTGCGTATATATTAATATATACTACTTATAAAATGCTGATACTTGTAATAAAAGTAATCCATTTGAAATATTGTCACATATAGATATTACATACATATTTCAAAACCACAATCATATCCACAAATCCAGTTGATACTAAAGTTTATTTATTTTTAAATACTTTTAAAACATTATAAGATCTAATGCATAATAATATTTATGAAAATAAACAAAATATAATGCAATTGCATAATAAACATGGGGAGTCAGTCTAGAAATAGTAATAATAACCATCGCATAATATTAGTCAAACTGGAAACTAGGATTTTACCGCAATGATCACCATAATAGTAATAAACCAGTTGATCAACTTTAAAATTTCTAAATAATTTTTATTGAAGTGTACTTGATTAAAAGAATAAAATAAAACTTTTAATTCTGTTCCTAATTAAGTGTCTGAAATTATTTAAACGCAAAAAAACGATACCCGCATAATATAATATTATATACGGGATTAAAAATATGTAGCATAAAGAGAGAATAAAATATCTAACACGGTTTTTTTTGCATGCCAAGAGATGAAACACATTATTATTTATTTAAGCGTACATATTTACTTTATAAGTAAGTTCCATAGGAGGTACATCAAAATATACTAAAAAAATGAGATTCGACTATTAACCAATCATCAAAGCACTAAGCAATATTAATAACAATAATAATAATCATTATACGGTAAAGAAAAACGATAAAAACGTCATGTATGAATCATAAATTCACAATACAAATTGGGAGTATATGGCTCGTTATCGTTATTATTAATATATCCAATGCCTTTGTTAGTAAAATGGATTAAGAATGATTCCGGGGACGATTTCCAAGAGATAATCATTATTACAACGACAAAAATGAAAATTAATACGCATAATGATATCCATATGCAGTTGAGGAAGATTAACAGCCGTCGGATGATAGGTAAATAATTTGAATAATTTATTATTATCCTGCTATTCGTTGATTTTACTTCGGTGTATGTACACTAAGTAAAATTATTATAAAACGTATACATAAGCGCATAGCCTAGGTATTTAATGATGTATGTGTATGACCAACGCAGTAAAACAATTTTTGTCCTGGATATGGTTGTTCTTTCAAAAACGGACGATATGTGTTTTGTATGTCCGGGAAGGTTAGAGCCGTGTGTGTGTATTCAGGTCGAAGTGCAGGTTGTCCGAGGACGAAAAAAACGAAAGATCCCCGCTGCAGCCCGTTCCGTTGTTCTCGCTACCCGACAGAAATAGCTGTCTCCCCAGTTTCCTTGATGGATAACCCTTTTATACATATATTCTCGTTTTCTAATACAAACTGAAAATGAGCAAACCGAATTTATTACCTCGTAAGTGCGGATCCATTTCATTGCATATACCACTACACTCAATATAAAAGTTACACTAAAAGAATAATACTTGTATAAATAATATACAACCCATATGCATGTATTGTATATTCGAGTATGTTTAGACTTTTATTTTATTTTTTCTGTAAAACACATTTGCGACAATAAAAACCGTGCTTGATGACGATTCAACTACATAGTGATAACATATTAATAATAATATTTATAGTAGTAAATTGTAATATAACATTTCCTTTAAGAGTTAAAAATTTCTAAAGAAAGTTACAGAAGTTCAATCTGTGTCAAACTATAAACAATGTTAAAAATAAAGCAAAAAAGTTCTGAATAAAATATTATTGAAAGGGTTTCGATTTTTTTTTATTTCTGGACTATTTAGAATCCAATAATTAGAGTTATTGAGATTTAAAAGTAAAATTTTAATTTTTTAATTAATCACTTAAGGTATTTTTTATTTAAAAATGCAACAAATTAAATCATAAGGTGTGTAAGTAATCGAAATTAGTTTAAGCCATCTATCGACATTTTCAAAGTCAAAAAGTTTCTATTTAACTATACATATTTATATATCTTTTTTTATTGTCTATATGAACGTTTCATTGCCATCATATATTTTTTAAACAATAAAATCATTCCTATTCAATTTGTGATTTTATTTAGACTTGAACAATTATAGACATATATTATATGTCCGACACTCGGTAATGAGTAAACTGAATTAATGGTTTTAAATCCATACTACTTGTAAATTTTAAGACTGACCTATATGATTATGTTTATCATATAATACTAACACTCGAGTTCATGATTACCAGAATTAAAATCGGAGATGTACCAATTTGAAAAAAATAAAATAATAAATCTCGTCATTAACACCTCGTGATACTTAAATATTCACTGACGCTTTTATCACGAAAGACAGTATTGGCATGGCTATCATCCACGGAAGCATCCAAACATAGTTTAGAAACTATCCAATAAAATGTCTGTTCTATAAGCGGAAACATTGGCTATCCTCAATGCCATTGAATATGCAATAAATAAAATCGAAGCTAATCAGATTATAATATTGAACGATTTACTCTCCGGTCTGACCAGCATCCACAACCAATGGAAACCATAGGACCTGACGAGAAAAATACAAAATACCCAACAGAGCCCAATTGGCAAACACGTATCTTACATGTAGGTATACCCGGCCACTGTAATATAGAAGGCAATGAACAAGCCGATAAGACTGCTAAACTGCCCAATCTGCAAATAATACCCTCATAATCTCATCCTTCACATACTCGGATATCAAAAGAGTCTTTACCATAGAAACCTGCGAAGGATGGGTAGACAAATAGTCAAAACAGTCAACCAAACTCTACGAGATAACACACGCTCCTAACCTTTTCCGGAAAAATACATCCAGCAAACAGGAGACCACCATCACCCGCCTCAGAATAGGACAAAGACACATCCACTTACTCAGCAACACCTCATGAAAAGATAAGTCGCACCTGTCTGCACCAGTTGTGGCACTTCAATTACTGTCAAACACATCATATCCGAGTGCCTCAATCCAGAACCACGTAACGTGCAATCTATGATAACATTTCTCTACCATTCCAAATTTTACGGCAGAATTCTATATATAATTTAACACGTAACACCGGTTCATAACCATGGTAATAGCATGTAAATAATAGCATTAGTGTACGTCCATTGTACATTAAATGACCGTCGATGTCAAGGGTCTTTTATTTTAATAAAAAAAAAATGTCGACAAAACGTGGTAAAGGTGACATGTAATAAACTAATATGTGCATAACTGATTATTACTCAATACTCATTTAGTTATATTAAATTTATATTATAATGATTGTCCATAATTATACTGATATTCAGGTGTTCAGGTAATATAATATCCTAAATACACAACATATCGTAACAAGTATGTCATTGTTCTGGAGTGTTAAAATAACAATTATTTAGTTATACCAGATGTATATAATAAAATATATAATATCAATGAAATATTAATTGTATCGATCGAATACAAGTCGTAAACAATGTGTGCTTAATTGATTAAAATAAGGTTATAAATTTAAGTTATTTGATTACTTTCAACCTATTTGAATAATGTGTATAGTAAACTTTGAAATATGAATTAATGATTTAAGTGCAAACAAACGTTATATAAAATAAATAAAGTTTATTGGAATTACAACTTAAAATCATAAATTATAACTATTTAATAGGTAAGTATAAACTTTTGCACGTATTCTAGTCTTCTAGGTATGATAGTTTACTGAACCATACGGGTTATTAAGACCACCTTGACCTTCAGGACATAAACACATATTACAAATAAAAACCGTTAAGTAATTCAAAAATAAATATTTTACTCTTATAAAAGTATAAAGCTATTTCATGATAATTTTACTTGTCGGACACGGACAACAATTACTATGGATATTTTGAACGTATAAAATTATCAACGTTTAAAAAGAATACCGTTATGCACGTGTAACTAAATATTACATTACACTTATCTTTTTTCCAAAATGACTTCTTAACTAACATCACGATATTATATATAATGGTAATACGAAATATTTCCATCTAGTGACTTTGGATTGAAATGGAGTTTTTTCGATGAGCTAGAGAATATCAAAATACACATTTTTTAATCATTTTTAAATTTTTAATTCTTTTACATACGCATGCGTATTACAATTTACCCTTTTTTAACGGCAACACCTATCTTTAACTCCAGATTTTGATAGAACTATTCTTTCTAAGCAACTTTGATGAATAAACTTTATTTCTATACCAAAAATTGACTGAATTACAGCAGTTTTAAGTTTGTAACGTATAGCTTGGTTCAGCGGATTTTACACCACTTGATTTTATTTTCTTTGGAGTTATTTAAAAACTGTTGTTTATGCTGATCCGATAATTAACCTTCATCATTTAAAACAAAAAATCACCGAAACAAATATAAGGCTGATCATGAAACAAATAACTGCAGCTTCTTACGGCGAAGTTATGCACCGATTACAATATTTACTCAATAACGGGGAAAATTTATTAGATTATTATTGATTTGCTGATTTGTATAATTTATACATTTTCAATAAATTGATCAAAAATAACTTAAAAATATATTTCTAATTCCATTCAAATAACCTTTAAACTCATACCCTTCCATAACCTGATTCCAATCAATAATAATATTAAAATTCTAAAATTCAGAAAATTGAAAAATTTAGCAAAAAACTTTTTTATTTAAACTTAAGATTTCTATTATTCAGTCAATTTATAAGATAAAAAAAAGTTTATTTATCAAAGTTGCTTAAAAAATATTTTATCAAAACCTGGTGTTGAAGATATATATCACAATTTAAAAAATTTAAATTATACTCCGGCAAATTAGGTATTAAAATTTGAAAATTATCAATGTGTATTTCAGTATTTTCCAGGTCCTCGAAAAACCGCGTTTCAATTCAATGTCATTGGAAGAAAATATTTCGTGTTACCATTTGAGTGAAACCCACTGTATATGGTGTATTATACTTTCTGCAGATTATGAGTTTTCCGTTTAATGGGCTGAATTCATTCTACCCTCTAATTCACATTTTAGTTTCTTTAGTCCTAAAAACCTTTTCTCACCATATTTTTAACCTTTATAGTATATACTTCATTATTGAACTATTTCTCAAACAAGATCCTCACATAAGCTCCAATAATACTTGTATAATTGTATATTCTACTTTTAATTATTTTTCAGATCTGCATATTCGCTCTAAATTTCTGTGGTACTTTTTCCTCCATCTCAGTTTATGGGATTCTGAGCATATTTTTTGGCATTTCAAAAACTTCCGATTTGCTTTACTATAATTATGTATAAAATAATTAATACAAACTATTCGTTCAGTAAAATAACTCATAAAACGAATATAGGGAAAACTATAACATTATTGCCCTATTAAATACCTTAAAATTTTGCAAGAACAGTTTGGGATAAGTTGTTTTTCAAACTTAAGATATTTTATCAAAAAAAAAAAAACAAAAATATTATGAATATTAATGTGATTCGATGCGAGTAGTGTCAATATAATTTCGATACAAATCATTCATTAAGTGTAAGAAAATAAATTACATTATAGTTTTTTTATAATCCCCTATATTAACATTAAAAATCTACATCATTTCAAAGAAAATCAAAATTTTACTCTTGACTTAATAAAAGGTATATTATGATAAATCACTGACATTTTATAGTATAAATTTTAAAAAATAACAATTATAACATGGCTTTTAATCAAACAACAAAAAGTTTTCGTGTCAAATGTACCTACATATAAAAATATTGATTTATAACAATATAAATTATATTACATAAAATGTATGATTATGTTAAGATTTAATTTTAATAATTCACGATGATGTACATTGCAGATGAATTAATCAAAAATACTATAGTTACACAACTGGTTAGTGGATATTGAACGTATACATTTAGATAAAACAAATCGTGCAAACTTTGTGTTGAATATACATACAATAATCAGATATGTGTTCATTAAAATGATCCTATTGTTATAATACACCTATACAATCATTTGTTAACAATCTTACTCAAGATTTTGATAATCATCCACATGTATATTTCCTGAGACTTATATAGTGTGTGGTCCCCAAACGACAAGACTAATGGAGCTTATTTAGTGATTGGACATTTCCAATTCTAAGTTATTGTTTGGCTTAAAATAGTGAGGCGAATGGGAACTGGTAAGACAAAACATGTTACAAAACTTGTTGAGTTGTTTCATTAGCGAACAAAAAGCCACCATTGTAACGGGACACCACTCAAAGGTTGCAATGGAAATCAGTATCGCGAATGTTTTCAAACAAATAAACAGTACACGAAACTTGAAATATTCTATTTCGTGATATTTCTCCATCAGCTGTCACGTTTTAGAAACGGAAATGCACCTCATAAAATAAATGCACATAATATGGGTTTTTTTTTTTTTTATTGTAATTCCTCTCTACGTTTAAAATGATTGTACTTTAGTAAAATGACTTCAACTTATATTACATTTACTATTTCAGTGCAGTGTCAGATATTTTTTACTAGGTTAACAAACGTCGTGCTCTATTTATTTTGGGGGTAAATATATTGTAGAATAATTGGTTTGATTTGGTTTTTGTAATTATAAATAATAAATTGATTTACATTGATTACATTTCAAAAATTAACACGAAGTTGTGTTAGTTTTAAATAATTTAGATTTCACTGGTCACTTGAAATTTGAGTTTTATTATTGAAATGTTTAATAGCATCATAAAATAATTAAATTTTTTACAGAGAACCCTTTAATTTTAGCGTTATAGATCAGTAAAAATCAAAATTGTACAATTAAAATCTTACAACCAGCCGAAACATTAAAAATTCGTTATATTTAAGTAGTCAAAATATACATTCTAATATTTTATAATTTTTTAGTGATTCATTTATAATGTATATAAATATTATGTATTTGTATTTTCTATATAAATTCAATTAAATCAATAAAGTTAATTTTTTTATAATTTGCTCTATTTGATTAATTTATTTTTCATACTAAAATTCCATAATAGTCACTTTCTAGTATTAGTATTAGATATTAATCATCTAATTTTTTTTTTATTTTTTACGATTTGGAATTTTTATTTTATTTATTTAAAAAATGTGTAATGAGCCTATGGATTTTAGATATATAAAGTTTATATTATTATAAATACAGCGGAAAAATAAACGTAAGAAACTGGGAACTTTTATTTTGTAGATATTATTTTAAAAGTAAAAAACTATTTTAATTAAAGCCTAATTTATTACAAATTTTTATACAGTCATAAATACTCATCAAAATTAATAATGAGTGAAGTTTTTAAATGTTATAGAATTTATATTTTACTTAAATTTCAAATCCTAAATTCAAAACAATAAACTTAATCAAAACAAGTACAAGAAAACTTAAAAATTAAAAACTAAATTAAAACTAAACAATAAAAATTATATTTCAATTTACTAATATTCTAGTATAATATACGCACTTACACATTTTGTGAGTGATTTAGATAAGTATAACTATTATGAATGATATATATTTTATTCGACGGCTAATACATTTGAAAGAAAATCGTAATAAAATTTTCAAAATAAAATAAAAATAACAAATTGTTCCTATTTTACTATAATAAAACACCTAAGCTACACAATCAATTAAAGTGTCAAACCTCTATAGGATTGTTAAAATCTTGAAGAATAATTCAAGAACAATAAAACTATAACTCACGGACAAGTTGAACAAACATAAGTATTCCGCAGTTTCCTGAATAGCTATGATTTAGTTATATTGTTTGCAAAATGACAGGGAAAATAAAAAAGTTTAACTTCTTATCTGAAATAGAGCTACTATCGAAAAAAATCGTATGAATTCTAATTAACGTTAAATTAAGTATGAGAATTAAAAGAATGTGTTAATTGAAATATTAAGTTGACTCGCAAGTTAATAAAGATGATAAATTGGTTTAAAACAAATTATTGAGTAGCGAGAAAAGACCAAAATAGTAAACAACTTATGACCTACAAAATTTGGTTTACCTACTATAATATTTCAACAATTATTTTTAAACAACTGCAGTATCACTGTATCAATTTTGATCAATGTTTTATACTTATTTATCGTACTCGTGCTGCACTTAACATTTTTATACGGCGTATAAATAATGGCAATGATACTAACAAACGTGCACATTCTTTTTTTTTTTTTTTTAATCACGCAACTTTAACATCTTTGTGTGGCTCACCGTTACGAACAAAAATAAAAACCAAAAGCATAAAAAATAAAACCCAACCAACAAACCAATCTCAAGTCGACTTGCGTGCCCTGAATGGTAAATGCGTAAGTCAAGACTACTGCACTAATAATTAACGTAATCGGCGACCGACCGCAAAATGTAGATACACGCCGTGTACAACACATAAATTCATTAAGTCGCACTTAATATATTATATAATTTATTAAAAATGTATGATAAGAAATGACTTATAATAATTTACCTCCGTATTTTCGATAAAAAATTCATACACGTTTGACCTCGACCAAATATTCGAAAACCGTTAGGTATACATAGACAAAAATCGATCATATTTTAACATTTTATTATCACAACAGAATTTAACCTACAGTGTGACACTCAAATACCTGCAGCTTTGAAAAGTTTTTAGCATAAGTAATCAAAGTTTTAAAAAGTGTCCAACTAGTTTATTTACACGAAATAAATTATAATACTTATATATTTACAATAATTAAGCGTTTGGCAAATAAAAGAAAAGAGAGTATATATTTTCTTTTCGTAAATATAATAGACGAGAATTGTACATAATTGAGCAAAAAAAAAAAAGAAAACTAACGTTTTTCTAAATAAAAACAATTTTATTCACTTAGTTCTATATTTTTACGGTAGAACTTTCAGAGCTTAACTTTTTTTGTACTTTCAATTAATTTTTTGGATATGATACAGAGAAGGGAGTTTTATATCTCATTTAAATAGTACTTTTAAAATGATAAATTGAATGCTTCCGAAAATAATGTCTTCCTTTTTAACCATTTAAAACAAACACAAAAAAGAAAAGTTTTTAATATTAATTTTTCAGTGTTAACGTTTATATGCCAAAATATTAATTTATTTTGTTAGTATAAATATAATATTTTTGTATATATATAAAAAAAAAAAATGTTACACAGCGTCATAAATCTTTAAAATTACTTCGTAGTTCATAAACAATATTATAAACGTATTAAACTTTCCATGAATTATGATATATTTAAAAATGTTAGTAAAAAATGTTGAATTAAATCAAAATTATAAATTTTTAAGACAGCATGTAATGCATATTATGCAAAGAATACATATTGTAACAAGGCACAAAGAACAACAAGGAACGGATTTTGTTATTGGTTTATTCACAAGTCAAAAGTTATAGTTAATATTTATGTTGAAAAATCATTTATCACAAACATCTATATAATGACAAAAAGACATTGATTAACCAGCGAAAAATCAATAAAAATTATATTTAAAAATTAACAGATATACTGTGTCTAGGTAAACTTTTCAAAAAAAACTTGAATATTATTATATTACAATTTATAAGCCTAATATCAAATTAGTAGCTTTAAAAATAAATGCATTGAGTGATAACTACAAAACAAATTCTACCAGCGTCTACAATAACACACGCACTGTCAATAGTTAATGATCATGTGAAATCCTACAAAGGATATCACACAAGTGAGCCTCGCAGATAAATCCATTTATCAAAAATATGTCTTCTCACATATTACTGTGAAAATTTCCCCCGCCAACATAAAATATGAAATTGGTCCGGGAATTTACCACCAAGAAAGAGTATTTAGTCACCATTTTATTTATTTTCGTGTGTTATACAAACATTGGCCATCTCACACATTTAATACTGGTATGTGTACCATCAATATCATTCATCAGGGAAAATCTAATAGTATTTCGTTTTTTAATTTTGAATAAATCGACTCATCGTGTATAAATGTTGAAATTTCAACGGCCGAACAGAATAATCATTTTTCGTATACACAAATCATTTCATCAAACACATTGACTTTACGTAAAAATCCAATCTAAATAATACAATATAATTTTTTTCAATTTTTTTCCTCTGGAAATATTTTGCGAAAATCCTACTCATTGTGTCTTAAATTAAAAACTACAATACAATTTAAGTTGTTTTCATAGCTCCACGCAAAGCGCTTGCTCGTTGTTCGCTGAAAATGATTAATGAAAATTATACATTTATATACATAATATACACTGTACAGTTTGACGCAAACACAAGCGCTGCACCAGTCATTACATTTAGCCATTTCGTTCGATACACATACGCGCATACGTACTATATTAATTGTTATACGCCTTGTAGTTACACGGTACTCCTTAAAACGTGCGAAACTTCAAAAGTTCTAACAACACGTTTACAACGTTAAACAAATACGGTATTAAAACAGCGATTTATCAGCGAGTAATCGTGCCACGAAGGTGCAAAAATTTCAATCACGCGTGCCTACAGTATATAGTCGACTGTTGTCACGTGTAAAATGACTACGTCTACATTCAACAAACGAACACCGCAGCAGGAATCGATGACATAACAACGACTGCAGTGAACCGTTCGCGATCGGATTAATTTCATTCCGATCGTATTACCTACATGCACCATGACATTATACATGTATGTAATATTTATTTATTTATATAGAGTGTTTTACCGTATTTGTCCCTGTCTATAGCTTGTTTTAGGCTTTATAATTTTTTTTTTTTTTTTTAAGCCAATTTTCAAATGTTATTTAACGCGCAATACTGCATTACACTTCAAAATAATTTTTTTGACATACTTCAACACAAAATAATAAAATAAAAAAAAAAACAATACACGCTTTCGTAATAATTTTAATAAAAATATTCCATAATATTACAAAAACATGATTTTATATCTAACGAATTTTTATAATGTCCGTTATCATGTTATACGGATTTTGATTTAGATACACGTACTGACGTACAAGGTATCGGAAAACACTTTCTTATATATGTGTACAAAATTAATACTTTGGGAACTAAAGCAAGTACCACATAATTATTGAAACTTAATCAAAAGGCTTATTTTACATTAACCTTTGATTTTTAGTAAAATATAAATTTTTTTATTAAAATGTAATTCTAAATAAAGTATAAGAAAAAATTAAAATGTAAACAAATACTTAAATAAATCTGGTTTGCAAAATTACATGATGTCGACTTTTAAATAGAAATACCATATTGATAAATTATTTTTTAATCATGAAAAAGGGTAAAAATAATTGTTAATGTTTTCTTTGATACGACAAGTAACTTTTTTATGTTTTAGAGGTAAACCACGACAGATCTATTATTTATTTGTTAGAGATCGATGAAAAATTTAAAAAATTTGCTGGATATGCTGATATTTACAAATTATATAAGTGTAATATATTATATGTACTATACATCCTGTTAACAGTAATTTTTCGATTAAGTTGCATCAAATAACATAAAATAAAAATGTTATCTTTTACAAGTGTAATATACAGACTATATAGTTACTTTCGATGTGTAAAAGTAATTTTTTTTTAAATGATCCTTTGAAGTGTATACCTTTGTATCACATATACATGTGCATTATCTATATATCCGAATTAAAAATGTTTATTTTTTTCGAAATCGCAGCGTTAGATAACGACGTCCAATCACATAATCCTCTTTTTTCCGTGTACGTTTCTATTGCAAACAAAGAATAATTGCATATATTTTCATGCTCAAAAAATTCCCAACCAGCAATATCATGTGTTTTAGAATTTTACGTGATTTGAAGATTCTATGAAAATTGAAATCACGTCTTATGTGCACTTCTGAAGAAGAAAGGAAAACGTCATCTATGTAACGTATATATAAAATAACTTGTTCTTACTGACCGATTGATTCATTATGGTCTAGCTAGAACCACTGAATGGATCGGGCTAAAATTTTGCTTACAAATAGCTAATATAACGTAAGCATCCATTAAGAAAGGATTTTTCATATTTACTATAAACAAACAACTGTTTTACTGTTATTTTTTACTGGTATATTTTGTGGTTTTCGATTCATGTTCGTGCCTATAGTAAAAAGACCCTTAGTGGGACTTTGAGGTCTTCAACATCTAGGGTCCCATATAGTGACAACGTATAAAATGTTATCTCGGTATATTTATTCAAAGAATAAATAGATTCTATCACTCCGTTCGGAATCTAAAATTTATAATTTTACCACGCCTCTCTAATATCTTGGCCAATAGTTAATAGCGTTAATAATTTTGCTATCATATAAGTATAAATATGTTATACGTACGACGACGACACGCTATATGCACAGTGGTTATATATACTTATATCACAAAAAATACTATTTATAGAGTGCCAAACATTATTACGGTGAGGGCTGGAACCTTTTTTAGAAAATTTTACAACGCGCTGACCCTCCCCCGACCACGGGGCACATGACAAATATACGGGTGAGTGCACCGGGCGTGTGTGTCCTATACATAATATGCACCCCGTACAAGTATACGTGTGTAGCGTGCAATTGCATGTGCATCGCATAGGTATAATATATTAATATGTAGTTTATGAATCCGTGTTATACTCACCGCGGGGTGCCGTGTGTTAGGATGCGATACGATGAGGCACGTGGGTAGCATTTCGTCGGATCGGCGGCCGTGCACGTGTCTGCCGGTGGATACGCGAACGACTACTGCGGCGGCGGCGGCGGCAACCGTTGCGGCGTGACAAGCGCGTACGTTCCGGAGGCGCATGCCCGAACGTTTCACCATCGTCGTCGTACACCGAAATCCGTTGTCCAAGAGATACAACGGCGACAACAAATCGAGACCACAAAATATTTGAGTACCCGGCGACGACAAAGGTCGGCGTATCCGTGCAGGCCGGCGAACGTGGAAAAAAAAAAATGCGTCATTCGACTTTTGTAGAACGAGGCGCTTCGCCGGCAAAAGCCATGTGTACGCACAGCTATTGGTAGGTCCTGTGCAACTCGATAAGTCCTCGAAAACCTACCGATAACAAAATGTTGCGTATATTATGGTTATTGGATAGTATTTTATAAGCCATCAGCTTTCGATTCGGATTTCAAACATCAAACCTCACTTCAGTACTTTCACTCGAAAGGTACATATTACTGTACCGATGCGCGTTTCAAAAAAAAAAAAAAAAATGGTCACGTAATTTTTTACTTAATAAAAGTTGCGATTCGGTAACGTCACACGTCTTACTTGTATACCTCCTTTCCGGGATGAAACGGATTTTGACGCAAAACATCTACGAGTTAAATTGCCGATATAGAGAACCGCAGTTATCAGCCGACAGTGCGCCGGCCTGCAGGCCAGGTCGACGAAACTGCCATCGCACACTGCATGGCCCCTTTCTAATAAGGTTCCTTGAATGTTATGCTTTTTTGCTCCAATATTATATGAAAAAAAAAAAATTATAAACTATTAAAAATCAGAGTAAATAACTGGAATAGTGAAAATTTGTTACATTTTATAAAAATATTAAACCGAATGGTATAGAAATAAAAAAAAAAAATTGCCTCTGTATATTAATCGCCATTAGTCAATATTCATAATAAATGTAGGTACGTATGTGTTTAATTGTTGTGTGTTGATGTTTCATAAATATATTTTAATCATTTGTCTTGTAACTAGCCAAGAAGGCAATCCTTATAATATATTGAAAATATAATATGTTGAAGGCTCTATAACTCTAATAAGTCTTCCTAATTGTACCAATAATGAGGGACTTTTTTTTATTTATCTGACCATAAGTAATGTGAGCCCAACTAAAGTCGCCATTTTCAGCCGATCAGTATTATAGAATATTAATCTTTAATGCGTATATGATATTTCGATATTCGTACTTAGCACGTACTACAGATCAGTGGCTTTTCGATGGTCCAAATTATATTGTCATTCTTAGGAATCTAAACTAAAATTTGAAATGTAGAGAAAAAAAAACATCTAGACTACAGAATTATTAATTAGCACACAAATCTCAAGTGGATTGTTATGTATATAGTAACACCGTTTTCTTATTAAGAAAAACGATTTAGTGTGACGTATAGTTTTAGTATAGAATTAATACGATTCATACCGTAGGGTTACACTTGGGTTTAAATGTGGGGTTCGATGAGTTTATTATGCAATATTAATTATTATTTTAAATCATAAACGGCCACTTCATATAGGTAGGTAGATATGGTTTTTGAATTAATTCATATATTTAAATTTATGCAATCGGAACAAGGGGAAAGGCACATGACACAACTATATACTTACTGTCATGGTCCGACTATGGTTATCAAAAGACATCGTTGATAATTTATGACAAATGCGACAATAATTGCGTTTATAGCTCGAAGCGCTTGCGGGTACCGACCGACGATCATTCCATAATATAGGAGTCGGGTTTAGGTAATTGCAGTAATAAATTATTGTGAAAACGAGTGTCTATATATGTATAATATGTATATCGTAAATCGGTCTGTCAGGTACAATCGAAGCGCTCTCGAACGCGTATATACGTGCTCAAGTCAATTATTAAAGTTAATACTGCGTATAGAGTAGGTATATCTACGTATAATGCAAGGTAACTTCGTAATTTTTCCTTTTTTAATGGGATATTCTTCTCGATTACGGGTGTAGCAAAAACTACCCATTATTTGGTAATCGTTTAGACTGATGTATTGTGAAACAATAACATTCTAAAAACTGTAAAATTCCATATTTTGACAACATTTGTTTTGTATTTTCTAAATGAAACTTTCTAAGATATTCTGATTAAGATATAGTTTTGGCCAAACTTAAAAAATTAAACTGCGACTCTCTTAGAGGACACCACACCTACATGTGTTTATGACTGTCTTATAAATTACTTAAAAATCAGAAAATTTCATAAAGAAAAACCTCCGTGGAGCCACAAATAATGTTCTTAACTTTAATGTTGAAATAGGTCGGATTACTCTAATTTTAAATCCAACAGCACAAAATTAGTTCTAGTGAACGCAGATTTGCTATGTTTTACGTTTGTAAGGCGGAGACAACACATGCGGGTGTGGTATCCTCTTAGTTCTTACGTAAACTTTTGAAAATTCAGATCTGTTTTGAAAATGTTTATCGCTGACTTACCGATCTCTAGAATATCATTTGACAAAAGATGTTCTGGTTGAAAAATCATTGCACTCATTTTTAGATTTGAACGAAGCGTTTTTAACCTTGTTTTTTTTTTTTAATGTTATCTTGTTGGTACATTTAGCCGGTCATTTTTCTAATACTTCAATAATTTTTCAAATAATTAAGAAAAATTACAAAAAAAAAAAAAAAAATGGCAACATTTATGGAGTACAAAAACCGAATAACTTCTTTTTTTTATTTTAACTCAAAAAATAACTGAAAAGATGTAATTTTCACCGAATATCATAATTATCAATAATTTCTTAAGTTGGTATATTTTCAAAATAAAAAAATACATTTTGATATTTGCTATGTTATTTATATGAATGTATTAACTGTTTTGTTAAATTTCAATAAAAAAATTTTAATTTTGATAAATATTAACATAATATTATTAAATAAATTAATGACAAAAAAATCTAATAAGCTAATAATAATTATTTAGGATCTAATAGTAATCATTTAGCAAATTTTTATGATTCGGGCACCCAATTATTTATAGCATTATTTTTTCAAACTGAATTTCCTATAATACCTATGTATTAGGTAGTTCGTATAGGTATATATTTACTAAACAAAGTTTTTAATTACGTATATAGCTGGTTTATGGTTAATAGCGAAGCAGGAGAAATATGAATAGTAATGATGGCAGTTTTTCATGACGTGTTAAATAAAAATAAAACATAATTATGATTATTGATTAGTGATTACCCTCTAAATCGATGTGTCAATGTGCTTTTACTATTGATCATATTATAATATAACACTGTGCTACCGTGAGCTGTGCTAAGGTAACACTCTCTAGATAATATTAAGAATTTGGGTGCTACTTATATCATTGACATTTAGTACTTGTTGTTTCATTTCAAACTGTTATAATTTATTTAATAAGTAAATAGGTTTAAAATGTGTTTTTATTGCACATTTTATGATATTAATTGTAAATTTATTTGATTATTATAATAATATGGTACAATATGGTATAATATCCTTAATGATATTATTATGAAGTTTTTGTGGCGTTATAATGTAAATATCATTATGTACAACATAATATATCTCGAACTATTATTGTAGTATTAGTAAATAAATAATTGACTGTTAAAACATCAAAAAGAAAATATTATTTTGCTCGTGGTTGAATAGACAATAATGCATAAAATCCCATGCGAATGTCTAAGCCGACAAGTGTATATACAATTATAAGAGTATTTTGTGCGCGAAGAGATTACTATTGAAGATGTTTTATAGCCACAGTGGTTTGACGGCAAGTCTAAGACTTGAGTACGAGTACGACAAATAACAATCGTTTTAGTCGTTTTACCGAGTAAAATATTGAAGACATTTTAGAGAAGGGTTTAACTCGGAAACCATACCTTCCACCGAATACCGCTATATACTATGAATTACGAATCAAGGACGGCCAATTGGCAATAAACAGCAGCGTAAATCTCTTTTTGTGTGTGTTCCTAGTCATTTTTATTTTCTCGTGCTTACTACTTAAGACTTAAATCATACGATTATCTCCATATTATATAAGATGTAGGTATTTAATTTTTTTTATTCACAGAACTTTTAGATGTATGTTTTTTATTCGACATTTATTACTATTATTATTATAATTTATAACTGTTATATTTGTGAGCTATAAAAGTCATCAAAGGAAAACTCGATCTCGCATCACCACTAAACATACTTTCATGTAGTATACAAATTAATCTATATTTGGCTTATAAACTAATATTATATTACTCCAACTTTCTCTTTGTAAACAAAGATACATGGGTTCTCGTGGGTTAGAAATCAGATAGTTGTTTATTTGTTATTTATAAAGTTTGATTAGATTATCGTTATAATATCATGTTTTTCGATTAAAGGGTTTTATTGTTTGTTGTTACGATCAATTTATTCATCAAAAAAATTATTCAACGTTAAGAAAAACCACAGTTTAGATTGAAAGGATGCATTTATTTAGACTTTTGGATTGTTATAAAGTATAATGTATGCTATGTGGCACTTAAAAGTTTGGCTATCACTGAACTACCACAGCGGCGGTGGGGCTGCTATATAATTTCAAGTTGAATAAATATAACCGAAAACTCGTTTTTGATCGAATTCTGTGGTAGAAAAGAAGTTATTGGTGTGTATGATTTGTTGTAGTACATTTATTTGCGATTTCTATAAAATTGTGATTTATGATGTGAGGCTCATCTTTATAGTGTTTAAATTTTGGCAGTTTAAATTTTTTAATTTTTATTTTTCACTGTTAATTTTAAAGGTTTGCGTTTCGTTAAGTTCTGCACAGTTTTGATTACAATATTTTCATTTTCCTCATTATACCATTTGTGCTGTGTTTACTTTTTTGCAATATATTTGAAGAATATTTTATACATTTAATATTTTATGTAATCACAAATTAAATAGGTATAATGTGAATATTTGTACAGTATTTATTTTTATTTCTTATAATTACATATAAATTATGTTTTATATCAATTTACGTAATTTTATAAAATTTATCTATTTTTTCTTATCATAGTTAATTTATATTTAGATAATATATTTTAATATAGCATAATAAATAATTTGTACATCATTTATGCTTAAGGTATGCTCTATTCTTCAAATTAATTTTCCAATACGTATTACATTATTTAGGTACTTATGTCTTACCTATTTTTAATTCATTATTATATTATAACTTGTGTTTTTGTTTTTTTACAGTATTGATATCTATTTCTGCTGTCATAAACTCCCAATTATAGGTTTATATTATTTTCATAATTGTTCGTATAAATCTCATAAGGAAATAGGAAGTAACAATTGAGTACTGCACAAAATTAAAAATTATACTTATGTCTTGCGAACATTATGATTATTGTTATAAATAATCCGAGTTTTTAAATGAAAATTAATAAAGACAAATTATCTTCATGCGAAATCATTTGATATCAGGCGCGTGCATAAGAAAGAGTTTAGGAGTTCACCCCCTCCCCTCAGAAATTTCAGGAAAATTATTAGAATAGTTTTACATTTATCAGATGTACACCGCATCGAATCGATATAAAAGTATAAAAAGTGCTAAACGCGCCTAAAGAAGTTTTTACTTCAAAAAAGATCAAATATTGGACCATCTTAAAATCATTCACTCTGGTGAGTACCATGCTATTGATACATGTAAAAAAAAGAAAACTTAAAGTTCATAGTTGTTTAACAGATGATGTAACTTTTCAGTACTTACACTTTTCCTGCAACCAAATTGCCGTCTTGAACAGAGGCGTAAGTATAATTTGTAATTTTGACTGAGACAATATTATCAAAAAAATAATTATTTTAATTAAAAAAGTAGAGTAATGCAAGTAGTATAAAGATTTTGAAAATAATTTAAGGAGGTTACCTTCCAATCTTAATTCAATTTGGACATGATACAGCGTTTTATATTAAATACTTTTTAATTTTATAAAAATATATGTATGTATTAATTAAAAATTATAATCCATTCCTTTGTGAGCTCAAGTTATAGTCAATATCTTTTAAATAATTATTAGTATTTTAAGATAAAGTGATACTCCTAATTTTTTCTGAACAATTTTTATATATTTGTTTATGATTAAATGTTTTTGCTCCGACCATAAATCGTTGGTGTTTAATTCCCGATAAATATTGTTGCTCGATATATCAATAAGTCTCCATATAGTTGAATGATATGCTCCTTCAACGAGCTAAGTCAAACACAACTTAATATTGTTTTTACAAGTGTACTGTGTTCACTATTCACGATAAAAGCGATAAAGGATATTACTTTGAACTTAGATAGTTGTTATACTATTATTAGTTATTAGTGCTATTACTTACCTATTGTATACTAAATTGACTGTATCTAATTTTTTTCGGTACAACTATTATTATAGTTATTTCCCAAATATTCGCATTAATTTTATTTCATTTTATTTCGCTATAATTCAGTTTCATAAACATTTTTTTGTAATTTTGAACTCTCAGTTTTTACTTTTGCTTTTGGTTTTGCTTTTCGCTATTTTGACCAGACACCTAACACATCTTATGATTATTGAAACTATAGAAATCCATTTTTATGTTTTCTGAACAGTATAACTATGTATTATTTTTATATTTTTTTATACTTTTTACCCTGACCAGCAGCGACGTTTTTTATACATTAATATTTTGTAAGACGCGTTTTTTAATGTTTGAGTCTCCAATTTGTTGGTATTAATAATATGTCATCAGTTTATTTTCCCAAGCTATCCAAAATCTGACCCACTTATACTTACCCATATACCGAATTATCTTAATGCAAATCTATTTACCAACCTTTTATACTAAACACCCATCTGTCAAACTCCATCCACCCATCTCTATAAACCAATTATCCTATCCATCCAACATATTAACCTATCCTATATACAACCCTATAAACCTACCTACCCCAATACGAACGTAACAAGAATTCACACATAAGTGTACGTTTCTTTCTTCCACCAATATAAGATTCTTACATAATATCATGCGTTATGTTTCAACTTACAATGTTACATAATACTCGACATTTAATGTTTATAAACATAGAAATCATAGAATGTATTAATGAATTGTTAAGTAATATATAATTATAAAGTACCTATAAACTGTGAACTCACTGGTAAACACCTATTTTTAGAATGCCCCAATTACCGTAATGCCAAAACAAAAGCAAACATAAACACAGCTCACTCAAAGACGCACTCGGACCAGGACAAGAAAAAACCATTACTAATTACATCAAGACGGCTGATCCTACAACGAACATATAAGACAACGGACCAACGATGCCACACAACAACCATTAATATACAAATACAATATAACTGTCAATGTTAAAATTAAAATTATCTGTAACTTAATGTAGCCACTAGACACATAAATTATAGTAGGCCAGGCATGTTAAACACGTGGCCCGTGGTAAATAATAAAATTGAAATATACAAATTTTTTTCACTAATTGGTTATGTGCAGCGTATTAAACTATTCAATATATTTGCCCCACTTGATACTTTGAGTTTGACCTACCTGCAGTAGGCTAATAAACATTCTTAAATGAAAAAAATAAAAATAAAAGTACCTATAAATAAAGATATTGAAATATAAGAATATATAAGTATATAAGAATTGTTCATTATTCGCCTAAATATTATACCTACATGCAAAGGGTCGAGGTTTTATAATGATATGGAGAAACCACTAAACATAGTTATGGACACCTTTAAATATTAAACTATACAATATTATTCACTACGACCTGGTTTTTAATCTATAATTTACCTCTTTTTCATGGACATATTAGACATACTTTTGCTATACCCATATATTATAATATTATATAATATGAAATAGATAATATGAAATTGTTGATGCACCACAATCAGACTTAAATATTTTATATTAGCATATGTTTGACACCCAAAATTAAATATGTAAGTATAATATAATATACTTATGATTTAAATAAAAATTTAAAAACTTCAAAAGTGTGGTTGTGTATTATTACCATCATTTACATGTTTATATTTGAATTTTAAACGAGAAAAAATTTATATTAAATAATACAAATACACTGTGAATTAAAAAATACTTTTTATCTAGCTTTAAGAGAAAAATTGTTTATAATCATAAAACTAAATGCTTATACATTAACTTGGGTCTTGGTTGATATAAACTTGCGTACAAATTTTATAATAAATAATAAACTTTGCAACGTCCAAAATAGCCAATAGATCATCTTGATATTGTTTTTATCATTTGTTGTTTATATCAAAAAATGCAGTAATTATTATACTCCACCTATAAATTTATTTATGTATAGCACTTTTTATTTTATAATAATGAAATTGGTATTCGAGGCAGCCGTGATGTTTACATGAAAACTTGCGATCGGCATACGCAACAATTGTCAACTGAACTTTTCAGATAGTGAGTGACTATAAGATTATGTGCCGCAGCCGCCCGCTTGTTATCGGAAATAAAATACTTATAATAATAATAATAATAACAATAGAACTCAATTAAGTACACGATGTGGTTCAACGATTTTGTTTAAATTTTTTTTTCTACGCTTTCTCCGTCAATGAACATGTTTCGTTTCAGAGAGATCTCGCTTAACGCCACACTCGTCATAGTAGGTATTATGGTATTTATATTATTAGTGTATACAAAATACACATAGACACTGGAACTGGATATCTGGATAATTAAAATGATATACATTGGGATATTAGGAAGTCATGTAAAGCTAAAACATTAAGCAGTCTTACAAAAAAAGTATATAATCCTCCGACCTTTAAAATAAAAAAATCTCAATATAATACTAAGTGCAAAATCAGTTCTAGGAAAAATGTCTTATATTATTTTCCATGAGAGTGGTGTTGACGATGTGTTGATAATGTACATATTTTGATGATTTTTTTTTAATTAACGGCGGTAATTTTTGTTTTTTATTCAGATATAGCAAACAATACGTCTTACACTAAATCAAATACAAACAGAGCCAGTGTTTTCTTTGTAGGTAAACAAAAACGTTCAATGAATAAATATTAATAAACGAATTCCAAAACGCAGTTGAACACATTTTGCGTAGTTGAAAAAAAAATGTTTGTCTGGTTCAGTGGTTCGCGTATACTAAAAATAATTCAGTTTTTGAAAATATCGTGTATTTTATTTGAGGTGAAACCTATTGTAGTACTTGTTCAAGTATCGTTCAATTATATTGTAATTAATTTAATAAAAGACTAAAACAAAAAGTTGAAAAAAAAAAAATCATTTATTCAGTTCCCGGTGATACACTGCCGTCGATATGTGGTTTTTTTTTTATGAAATCACACTGCAGCAAGGCACGGTGTTTGAAAATAGGTCACTACTCGACTTTCCCGGTAATTATTTCAATTCAAAAAGGAAAATGTAAAATAAACTTGGAAATAATGCTCAATATTATCAAACGAAACGAATAAATTTATGTTTTATTATTCGAAAATTGTATTTGAGTGCAAAACTATATTTTACTCGGTGCCGATAAAAATCCTTGGTAATATTTAGGCCAATCGTTTTCAATTATTATGGTTAAACGTTCGCGTTAGTATAACCAGTATTGTTTTTGTTCTTTCGGATGTTTTAGATGGTAAAGCAGTTTCGCACATCTACTCGGGAGTTTCGGTCGGAATGTTTTTTTGAACGTGATGCGACACACATTCAAACGAAAAAGATATACTTACAGACTATGTCCAACACGAAAACCGGAATTCAGAGACATCCGATAGCGGTTCCTGTTCCAGGAATTTTAGCGTGTTCTGTTATATCATAGATGTGATGAAATAAATGAAAATGTTTGAAAAAAAAACCGTAAACACAAAGGCAGTCGACAGGGTTGGGTAGGCGATGATGATGACGAGGGTTACAGAGCTGCGTGAAATATTTGTAAGTCCTGTTGTGCTAACATTATTACGTACATGGATGGGATTTTTTTCAGTAAATAACTGAAACGAACGAATAAAACCGTTAATACTTTGTAAGATTAAATGTTCATCGAGCAACTATATAAAAGGCTGTTCTCCGCAAAATGAATGTTTTCGTTTACCTATTGTGGAGATCAAGGCACTCCACGCTGTTGGTATTTGCAGCGTTCCCTTACGTTGAATATTAAACAGTACGAGTGGTAGTTTTTGGTTTAACTGTTAGAGCGCGCGGACAACAATAACATCGGCCACACGTGTTCGTTAACAATATCATTATTATCAATAATATAGCGATAGGCATACTCGTGTTCGTCGTTCCTGTAATTGTGTTAAGCCGCAAAAACATTTCCACTATTTGTTGTGCGAGACATTTTTCCTAACGTGCACGGATTTAATGCTCGTAATTTTAAATGATTTTTATTATGTAAACAACCAAACTCGTGAAAAATCGTGCCGAGCTTACTATCATGAATTGTTTTTCTACAAAAGCATTAATACACTCGGTCGTGCGTCATTATAGTTCATCGAAAAAAAATCCAAAGGTACCGACAGTGCTCATGTTTTTTAAAATACTGGTTGTGCTTATTATCTTTAATTACTATTCTTTTTTTCATATTTGTTGTCTTACAGTCATTACGAAATTATTTAAAACAAAATTCAAAATTTCTGGATTCGTTGAGGGTACATGTAAAAGCCGGAACTGGCGGATTTGGTTTCCCAAAATATGGCGGTGAAGGTGGAAAAGGCGGCGATATTTGTTTTGTTGCCACAGATGGTATGTCTACTATAATCTATTAACTACACGTGGTTTAATCTCGATAATCTAAGATTCATTTTTCAGTAGAACTCTTTCTGAATTTTTTTAACAAATTTTTTTAGAAAAAAAATTAATTTTTCTTTTACTATATTACATTCTTGATTTCTCCAGACCTAAATTCTATATTATTCAGCATGACAGTATGATGGTCGTTATTATTTGTAAATATGTTAGCTACATTTTTAAGGTTTTTAAACTTTTTTTTTAATCTCAAAGAATAGTTGGTCTATGCATGGGGTTATCACCTATTATATGTTCTTAATTATTCATAAACTAGGTATTCTTATTTTAATTTTTGAGAAATTCTATTGACCATATTATGTTTATTAGTTACTATCTTGCATTAGATCCTTAATTAAAATAATGTTTTGCTGGATTATATGCTTCTTGTTTTCTGTTCCAAATTAGCCATAGAATATACTGTTTTTCACAAAGTAATAATTGCACAATAATTTAAACCACGTATGTTCTTTTAATACACATTATAATCATAGAAATCTAGTAGTTTTAATTCATACGTTTTGTAAAATAGACTGGATTACCACACATGTATTATTACTTGAATTATTTCCTCACAACTCAATCACCTATATAACATTTAATTTATAAATTTAATTGATTTGCTTATATATATATTGTGTTTAATGCATAGGTATGACACTAAAGGATTTTTTAAATAAATTTCCTCGAAAAAAAATTCAAGCCGAAACAGGTGGAAATAGTCATAGTAGACGTCTACTTGGTCAAATTGGTGAAGACAAAAAAGTAAATGTGCCTATGGGCATTACTGTATATGATGATAAAAACGTCCTAATAGGTAAGTAATATTAGACATTTTTTCTTGTGTTATAATTTACAATCAAATAATTATCACCATATAATTTTTGTTTGGATACAATATGATTTTACTGTTGTAAATTGTGTGAAACAATATAAAAACTTAAATTCTGAATAGGATTATTCATATATTCCTTTGTTGTGTTCTTTCAAGACTGAAATTCTTGCAAACAAATACATTATATGTTAAATATTTAAAATATGTCTTAAATTATTTCTTTAATGTTTTCCCTTCAAGTCACTTAAGTTTTGTTAACAGAATTCATACTTATCCAAGTCCAACAAACGTCATAATAGTATTCTATATTAATTTATAATATTCATATTAAAACATTCAAGTGTTAAATTTAATGTAGGTAGGTTTAATTGGTATTTTAATACAATTATTTTCACTACTTACTAATTAAAACATTATTTTTGGTATATATTTATTATTTTAACAGTACTCATTTTTTTTAAAAAAAAATAAATCTGTGACCATTTCTAAATACACAACATTTATTACTTTTCTGATCTAAGATCTGTTTTTATTTTTATTTTAATTATTACAGTATTTATTTTTATATTAACCGTTTTATGAAATTAATCATAATTATTATGTTTTATTTTTCTAGGTGATTTAAACGAGGAAGATTCTGAGCTGATTGTTGCTAAAGGAGGAGAAGGAGGTAAAAAATCCAATGGGTATTGTGGTGCTAAAGGTGTTAGCCGATCTGTAAAACTTGAACTTAAGTTAATTGCTGATATTGGTCTTGTTGGTTTTCCAAATGCTGGTAAATCCACATTGTTAAAAGCTATTTCTAATGCCAAACCTAAAATCGCCTCTTATCCATGTAAGTTAAATCTTAACAAAATGAAATTATTTGTGTTAATTTTTTTTTTTTTTTGTTTATTTACAGTTACAACTATTAGACCCAATATTGGTATTTTATCTTATGATGATTTACGACAAATATCTATGGCAGACTTGCCAGGACTTATAGAAGGAGCTCATTGCAATATTGGAATGGGTCATCGATTTCTTAGACATGTTGAGCGGACAAAATTACTGCTTCTTATTGTTGATGTTAATGGGTTTCAATTAAATCCCAAACATAAGTTTAGATCATGTTTGGAAACAATAATTCTATTAAATAAAGTTAGTTCTTAAACTTATTTAAATAAGCACTATTACTGGTCAACAAATAGCAGTCCACCATGTGTTTTTGCCTTACCCACTAAACTTAAACTTATATGATACTTTTGTAGTCATTTTTTCACATTAATACATTTATACAAACCATTTAGATTCTTAAAAATCTAGAAAACTGATTTTAAATACTTAAAAAAGTATTTACGGCTGGCAAAACATTGTTAGTTTAAAATTTTGTTGGCTGTTAACCTAAATATAATACAATATATTTACTTTACAGGAACTTGAATTATACAAAGAAGACCTATTAGATAAACCCGCAATGTTACTAATTAACAAAATGGACACTGAGGGTGCTAAAGAAAAATATTTAGAAATTAAAGATCAGTTAAAAAATTTAGATGGTGAATATTTTGATATTTTTATAATAAACATAATATGTTTTAGGTTAACTTAAAAATAATTAATAAACAATTTATTAATTTCAGAGGCTATTTCATCATTTCCTGATGAAATGAAACCTTCTAAGACCATAAAATTTGATAAAATTTTACAAATATCTGCTAAAAACCAACCAGATGATGTAAAACAAGTAAAAACTGTGTTACGTGAACTCCTAGATATCAATGAAGAATTAAGTAATGATGTAGAATGTCATCCTTTAAATGATCTTAAAGAACAATTAAAAGAACGTGGGCCAGTTCTATTATAATTAATGTGTATTTTTAACATCAGAATATTTTTATTAAATTAAATTCCTTGTTATATATATATTTATATTATAAATTTATAACTGTATTATTTAAATTCTTGAATCATTTTCAATTGTTTTTTAATTAAATAATATTCAGTTGATAGCATTAACAACATGTAAAATTTCTTTGTGGTTTGTTGTATAAAAATAAATAATAAGAAAGGAAATGCATGAAAGCACTAGTTATTTTACTAAACATATTGTCAAATACTCAATCAAATTGGTAGGTAGTGAAAAGAAATTATAACATTTTAAAATAATGAAAATATACTATGTACATATTATGTATACAGACATAAGATAACATTTTATTCAGTATTATGTTAGTATCTGTTTGTACCATTATAATTTGGGGAAATGTATGATTCATACTTAACATTAATAAATTCTTCAAATAGTATATTTCCTTAAAAATATTGCGTTTATTTGTTATTTCAAAGGTTCATTATTATATATTTATAATAAATATAAATATATTTTAATTATATATAGTATCTTATATTATTCTGTGTAATGTATGCAATACATTAATATTATATATCGGGTGTTTTCTAGATTTTCTGTTTTACTCGTTTATAAATAATATGATTTATAAAATTACATATAGTCAAGACATCATAATCTTTAACAATGATAAAATGCTGACCTCTGAGAAATGTATATTAAGTACAACTTATAAGCTACCTACTTACCATTATTTTTTAGTTATTTTACTGAATATACA
Organism: Chaitophorus viminalis; assembly: GCA_025469195.1. Lineage (NCBI taxonomy): Eukaryota > Metazoa > Arthropoda > Insecta > Hemiptera > Aphididae > Chaitophorus > Chaitophorus viminalis. The sequence continues at coordinate 175,036 of JAIPRK010000189.1, forward strand.
CAATATTAAAAACAGCTAGTTTAACTATTCAATTATTTATCAAATGCTTAAGTTAGATTCATATTTAATTTTAACATAATTATAAATTATTATATATAAAACTATATAGATAAAATATTTTTTTTTTTAAGTTTAATGCTTTAATATGAATACATTAAAATGTAATATATATTTGTACTCGTAATCATATTTATCGACTCATTTAACCTTGATGTTATTTTTTAGAGAAGTTAAATTGAACGGTTTATTATATGTACTTTTATTAAAACCTAGTAATACTTATAGAGCTTAGAAAATTGGCAAATAATTTTAAGTTGTCTAGCTTTTCGTCCTAAATCTAAGTGTTTCCAAAACTGTATCGCATAATTTTTCTATGCGACCATAGAAGCTTAATTTACCATGAAACATGATTCTAAAATCATTGGCTGTGTTGTTTTCATTAGTGAATAAAGTGTTATAAAAACTACAATGTGTAATTAAAGAATAAATTTAATAGGAGCTTGAATTTTGTAGAAAGATAAAATGTTGAAAGACTTAAAAATATTAATATTGAACGCAGATACCCAACATACATAAATTATTTTGAAGAGGTGTTTTTAAGTAAGATCAAGAATTTATGTCATGTTTTATGTTAACTATTTGTAGGTAAGAATGTAATAAGTATTATAAGTTATAACTTATGATGACTTAACTAAGACTTAAATCAACGAAAAAAAAAATAAATTATTTAAAGCTATAATAACATTATCTTGTTAATTATTATTAAATTATAATTTTCTATACCAAATACATAGATATTATATAGAATGTCATACTTACAGTCTGTATTTAATTTATTTATTTAGAATTTAACTGGGCTCTTTAACATTATAGAGTATCTGGTATAAATTACAATTATTTATAAATTTGATTTGTAAAAAAAGTAATAAGTAGTAATTATAAAAAATAATAATAAGAGAAAGTTAAAGAGAATGTGATGTTACAAACAATAAACAAATATTAATTATTTACTTACAAAGGTAAATATTATAGTATAATTTATGTATTTTTTTGAGGTAGAAATCTACAATGCTCTTTCTAAGTCTTTCTAACTCTTTCAAGTTTTTCTAAGGGCCAGAGGGATAGGTGTATTTACTCAAAGGTATATTACTATATTAGACGGTTGGAGTACATGCGGAAGTTCACGGCATAAACTCATGAAGTCATAACAATATTTGTGAATAAATGGTGTACATGAAAAAAAAAAAAATTATATGTGGTAAATAGATAGGTATATTAGAAAAATATATATTCGATTTGGTTGCATTTCAGTCAACAAATTATAATAGATTATAAATATTAAAATATATATACTTTATAAACAGTTCGTGAAAACAATTTCGCGAAAAGTAGTTTGCCAGTTGGACTTAAATGTGTAATACGTTTCGCCGTTTCAAACCAAATTAATATTTGTAACGATGTGCCCACGTAAAATAGTTATAATTAAATTAATTTGTGTTTTACTATCACTCTGTACACCTAATAGCTAATACCTACCTACGCCGAGCGTTCATCACTCACGCGTGTTTTGTAACCAAACGAAAAAGTATTTTCGATCTTTAAAATTTGTTTGAAATTCAGAATAAAAAACAAACTGTATAAACACAACTTCGTAACGTGTACACAGTGATGAGTACATACCTTTAAAAATTTGTGAGCACGACGGAGGCAGAACATTGAATTTTAAAAATAAACTTTTGTTCGTAGCCAAAAAAATTATTGACCGTAAGATCACGTAAAGACAAGGTGACTAAAAATACTGCGTCGAAATCGTTTCTACCCTTTTCGTAAATTAAGCAGGCGCCGGTTGCCTCCCCCTTCGCCCACATTACCAGATTACTTACCTACTTATAAAACTCACCAAATCACTGTTGATGTATTTCTCAATTAACTGCACTTTATTTTGATAGTTATATTTATATATCTGACTATATAATGATATTTTATATGGTTTATACTAATATCTATATTATTTAATTCAATAATCGTCTTGACGTCATCATATATAGTTGAATATTTTACCATGATAGAAAAAAATTCATCTGCGCCTGCAATGTACTGTTCTTGTTCATTTATGGAATTCCGTTTCTTTAAATATTTTATTTTTTATTCTTGCTTATACTTTTCACAATTACCTTGCCGCCGGATAAACAACTTACCATCGTCGCTATTCCTGCATTACTGTATAAATATAAAAGTATAAAAACTATGCAACGCTAGTACCTACTATATCAATATTACTACGCATCCAAGTAAGTATCCAACATTAATTCGATAGCGCGTCGTCGACAATAACGGTTTGGCTGTAAAAACACTGGTGTGAGGAGGTAATCATCACGTCGCATATTATCTGATGTGGGGTTTCTGTTGTCGATTAAATAGTTTTCAGGCCGACGACGCACGACGTATACATATAGTGTTAATGTATACAGAGCTTTTGTAATGACACGTACGACGTCAAAAACCCCATCGGAGAAACGATGAATATACGGACATTCGATCTCGGTACACTATATTGCATGTGTCTATCGGTTATTCGACTTTGATATATTGTTATTGGTATTCGGGTGCAAGAACAAATCTGACGGGGGTTTTCACCGCGAACTCATTGATTGCTTGGAACTTTAGCGCAGCCCTGTATACTTAATAAAATTTATGGCTTCGAGAGGTTGTCCAAACATATTTTCCTACTCTAATTTTGTCCCTCGGTGACCGCCATGTGGTCCCTTCTGGTCCACTGCCAGTTCAAGTTGGGAACTCGCGGACCGATCTTCTTATTAGTTTTCGAATGACAACACCGTTTTTGAACGACAACACAGTTTTCATAATTTAACGTAACATACAAAGCTAAGCTCAAGTTCATTATTCCGTCAAAACTGTACAAATTATCGCTGCACTGTTGATTGTTTGTTTCGTGTTTTTCCTTCCAATATACTAACATTTCGTATGTAATTCGATTTATTTTCTTATTGTGTAGTGTAATTTTCATAACAGTGTTTTCTAGTGATTCGTGATGCGAAATCTTAGTTGGACTGGTCTGTAATAATCAAATAATTTTGGAGGTCGAGGAAAATAATCATAACATCGTAAGTACACAATTTTACATTATAAAATTATATAAGTAAATAGTAATATATAATCCGACGTTATATTTAATTCACATGTTAAAAGTTTGAATTATTAATATGTACATAATTTATTATGATATAACGTTAAAGTAGTTAATGAATTATATAAACGTATCCTTTGTAATATTTTCAAATTTATTACACATAATAATTGTCCTATAAAAAAAAAATATTTTGTGATCATCATTTTCAGTTGCCTGGTATTAAATTTGATTTCGGCTTAAGCGTTGTGAAATATTCCAGTATCAGTGTTTTAATATACCTACATGAGTATCCAATTCTTTAAAAATATTTTTACTCATTTGTTTTCAATCAACTATCATTAGTACGAAATTTCAGAGCTAACTACATATTTTGTATTTAGTAATTTTTTTTTTAATTGTATTTAGGTCATTTCTATTTTACTTTTTAAAGTACCCAAATGATTTAAAATTAAATATACTTTTGTAAATTAAATACAGTAAAAAAAAATATCATTATTTTTCATTAACTAATAAATTTTTGGCTGATATATTATATTTAATTTTTTCTACAATATCTTCGAGTGCTCAGAGATTAGATTTAACTCAGTTAAAAGCATAATTTATACTTAGCACACTCACACTTTTCAAACCCATAACTATTTTTGCATACTGAGATAAAAACATAAAAATTATTTGCTAGACTAAATATAATTTCGAATATTTATACAGCCATCACCGACAATTATTGTGCCATTTGTTTTTAATATTTATAAAATAAACTATTTATATTTTATACTGCAGATATGTATGTGTATACCGTATAGTATATTTTATGAGGCTGTTTTTTCAATAACACATCTCGAGTTGATAATGCGCTCGAGCACTAATTGGTTGTGACTTTTTGAGTAGCTTTTTGAGTAGTAGATACATTTTCGATAGGGATTATTTAATTTACGGCTGTTATACATATATTTACATAATATAGCATCATTTGATTTTTATGTTTGCAAATTCATTATGGTCTTTAGAAAAATATTTTAAAATTATTACTCATACGATACAAATATTTTGTCCATGTTTTTAACGAATGTTTTTAAAATATCTTTTAAAAGTATACTTACAACCTTGTAATTTAATGTTATCATCATAAGTGAATGCATATTTATTTTTAGAGAACCAATAACAGTTAATTTTATTGTTTTCAATTGTTATTTTATTAGTAATAACAAATAACTTATTAGCTACCTAATACATATTCTGATATTTATATAAATTTAGTGATTTATTTTGAAAATCATAATAACATTTTTAAAAGTATTTTGTCATTAATAAATTTACATTAGTTTTATTTTATAACCCATATGCTAGTATTAATGTATATAGTATATATAAGTATACGAGCGCGATAAACAATATTTAATATGTTTTATAAAATTAAAGATAAATAGTTCTATCAATAGTTATTACACAGTGCCACAGATGGTATTGGCAAATATTAAGATGACATGACGCGTTCGACACTAATTGCAGGTTATAACCATTTGATGAATAACATAGACATTCTTTTTTGCATCATTGATGTATGTATATATATATATATATATATATATTTGTGATAATAACACTATAGAAAACTGACTTTTGTCGACATTTTCCTTATTCTTCAATCAAGATATAACATATACTTATTTAAAATAATTAATTTATAAACATACTTCTATGCCTTTTAACCACTAGAAATTAAAACATCACAGATTATATTTTCAAATATTGATATTTTAAATTTGATTACAAGTCGATTAATTCCTGTTCTAAAAACGACTCATGATTTAAACAATTAGCATAGAATAAATGATAACTAAATAGGCTATTAGTAATCAATAAGGTTTAATTAAATGATAAATAAAAGTGTAAATGTAATATTAAATATCAATTTAATTTAAGAATGGTATGCGACTACAAAAAACATTAGTATAACTGTGCATAAAATTTATTAATGCAAGTTGTAAATAAAAATTATTTTGTTTAGTTTGATACGTCATAATGTAATATACCTACGTGGTAACCTATCTAATGGACTTTGTCGTCAATACTTTGTCGACAATACGTCATTTGGGGGGTCAGTGTGTGTGATTTCACCCGTTGCTTTTAAAATAGTTTCAATTGACTTGCTGAAATAATGTACGATTATTTATATCTTTAAAATTTGATTGTATTTTATTTTTTTACTAATATATATTATATATTAGTATTGATATCTTACTGACTACTGTCAATCATGATTTATGATTACAACTTAAAATGTACAGTAATTAATAAACAAATATCGGGCAATCAATTAAAATTATTATCACCACATTATATCATCTAGATATAACACGTAACTAATATACAGTGAAACCTCTCTGTAACGGAATCGTTTGGGACCAAACATTATTCCGTTGTAAAGAGTTTTCCGTCTTGGAGAAGTCAATTTCATATATTATTTGCTCCGGGACTATTGACATTTTCTGTTGTAAGGAGGATTCCGTTTAATAGAGGGTCCGTTTTTGAGAGGTTTTTCTGTACCAATAACCTAACAATACCCAATAGTCACTAGATCGCTAACTACAATACATAGACAATTGTATCGGGTGATACCGATTTTCCACCATGATGGTTGTGAACTGAGATATTTTATCAATTGTTAATACCTATAATTTATATATATTACTATATTTTACTGTATTATATATATAATACAGTAAAACCTCTCTATAACAGACCCTCCATTAAAAGGAACCCTCCTTATAATGGAAAATATCAATAGTCCCGATGCAAATAATATATGAAATTTACCTATCTAAGACGGAAAGCTGTCTTTACTATCGAAAAATGTTTGGTCCCAAAATATTCCGTTAAGAGGGGTTTTACTGTATATGAAATTTAGATATTACCATTTACTAATGAACCAATAATTGAAAATATTCAATTTATTACCATGTGTTTAAATGTGTCATGTGATTACTAATAACACTAATAAATATCAAGGGTTCCCTAATACATAATACACTATCACACAATTGAACATTGAGAATACCGCGGTTGCCTATATTTTACCCATTATATACCAGCGTTTTATCAATACGATTTAAACAAGGAACCTACAGTGCAAGTATACCTTAATATAGTGTCTTAACTGAATAAACAATAGATACATGGTAACATATTTCTACCATTTATTAACTATTCTTAATCCTTGTAACATCTTCAATTTTTGCTTATCGTAGTTTAAACATCTATAATCGCTTGTTGACATTTTGTTCTAAAAAAATTTAATAAGTATTAAAAAAATAAAACTGATGCATCATTACTTATTACAGATACGATTCATTGACAGATAAATATTAAGGTGTTATTATAATTTATAGAAATATTTATTCACCCCATTAAGTTTTACCTACTATTAAATATTTTACAACTCCGTATTACATAATAATATCTATAAATATCTATATACTTACAGTAGGCAGTAACACAGCGTAATACTTTTGCCTGTATGCATTCTAGTTTTATTTATAAGAAGTATTTTTACTTGCATTCATTTTCAGATTTATTATACAATTAAATGAAAGATTTTTGGAATAAGCCAATAAATTATTTAAGTTGTTTAAAATATTTGACCGTTGTAGTCCCAATTTTTGAATCCAGATGGTCTTTATTTAAGTATCAATATATATATATATATCTAATAGAAGTTGTAGATGCTAAACTTAAAAATCGCTGATATCCGTTTTATTAAAATTTAAAATAAATTTTTTTATCTAAGCCCTTTATTTGTACAAAAGTTATTGATATAAAGTATAAAAAAGCAAATTTACATTTTTTTCGTTACCGCATATTTTTTTCTTTCATCTTTTTGATGCATATGGTTGGTTTTCAGTTTTTCACTGATAAGATAGTTATACATTATTTATTATATTTTAGTTTTTATATTGTACACACGATGTTTCATTAAGCATATCTTTTCATATTACCCACTCACTGGATCAGAACTTGTTTTACTATATCTGTAGATCTTTTGGTGTTGTTATGTTTATGTATTTAAATCCATATTTATTTTTTCTCATCTATAACTTACTGTAATAAGTTGTAAGTAGGCAAATTTAATTCTACTAACCATACATTTTTAGGTTTATTTAAATTACTAACAAATTAATTATTTGAGACTGTTAAATAATAAGTTGTAATGTCTAATTACTGTTAGATACGACTATTATTATTTTATTTCTTTTATTATATTATTCTTCTGTAAATCAACTTTTAAATTTTAACTCATTCATGTATATTTTAGTTAAACAAATATTGCTTTAAATATTTAGTAATAATACTGAGTTAATGATATTTTGCATTAAGAGAAATTTATTTAAATAGTATCAAAGTAACTCAAATTTTAAATTATTATTAAGTACTTATATTTATTTTATGGCATCGGCCCATTCGTCTGTCCCGGTACAACCAGCTTATGCCCTATATTATTCTTAAAATATTGAGTTTGATAATGTATGTACTACACATAGGTACTATATACTCTTATTTATGTATACCAGCCAGACATTAACAGATAGTTAGGTTAGGTTAACCACGATCAGCGCCACCTACGTCACGGAGTCATACAAATCCCATATTATAATTATTACCATTAAATGAAAACTTTTTCGTTAATATTAAATGGAATTTGTTGCTTGGCGTATGATGGAACGGCCTATCCTAGATACCCAATGCTACGTTTTATCACCGTCCAGCGCTGCTAGCAGTCGGATGAGTGACCATGCGTGATTACCGGCGTTGTCCATGGCTTCACACAAACAATACCCACGACGTGTTTAACCCTCTAGAGTTCCTCTAACCTAAAATAAACCGATAAACCGAAAATCCACCTAGAGTGCTTATGACCACAGTTGCCGAAGCCCTATTTAAAAAATAAATAAAAAATAAAAAATAAAAAAATAAAATGTTAAAAATATCTATTTGCAAATTTAATAAATTAGAAACAAGATTAGGTATAATTTTTTTCTATAATATAATATATTTTACTATAGTTAATGTATATAATTTATGAGTGATAATATAATGGCGTTACCATTAGGTGCAATTATATATTTTAAGACAATCGAGAACATTTTAGATCCTGAACAGAGCGATAAATGTACTGATTTTATTGATTTTACAATAATGTGTATTTTTTGGATTCTGGACGAAGTGATAAATGTATTGATTTTACAATGAGGTGTGTTTTATTTTTTATTTTTGTGTCTATCATCACGTTGCCGTTGGAGCAGTAAAAATGCTTAGATTTCAATACATAGCAACTTTTCTGAAAGGAAAGTGAATGTAGATGGTACTTGGGCCAGTCAAAATCAAACTTTTTCAATAGTTTTCAAAAATATTGGGAAAAACCAAAAAAAAAAAAAAAAAATACGGAAAAACGGAAAAACGGGAATTTTTATACAAAACCACGTTTTGATAAAATACATTTTCTTAAAGTGCTTTAACTCAAAAACGAAAAACCGCAAGTACCTACATGAAATTTTCACCAAATGTTTATATTAACGTTTTCTATACATGGTTAAGTTTTCGAATTGTTTTAACTTTTTTTGATTCACAAAAATTATACTTACTGTCATTAAAATATTATTGAAATACATACGCACAATTATTTTTTATAAGCCTTTGAAAAGTAAATTTTGACATGATATTACAATTAAAATATAACATACATACATTATGAATACTTATTCGAGACTAACAAATCATCTCCGTTCAGAATCGTTTTTCGTATGCAATGATACCTAGCATTGCATTTAGATTTAATACATCCATTATAATAACTTATTCTATGAACAAGGTCCACTCCACCACCTACTGTATATGAGTAGCAGAGCTAGTCTCCGTCCGGTTTTTTTTTTTGCTTTTGTCTCTTATCGTATTTATAATTTTAATCTAGAATGATATTGATATTTACCTATTTTGTACGGTACGAGAGTCTCTCTCACAGACCACCTTCCATAAACACATTATAATTTTTACGCTTCAAGTTTAACATAATTATATTTTTAATAAGAAATTTTAAATTTAAAGTAAATAAACATTCGGGTTATAGTACATACAAATTTGATTTTAATCCATAAATCAATGAAATGATACTGTTTAATGATTTTAAGTTATAACTAACAAATTAATTACCTACTACAAATTATCAAATCGTTTGTCGCTGTCCAAATGGCTTTAAAATGAGAAAATTAAATTCTTAACGATACGTCGATACTATTCCATATATTTAAACATTAATACAAAATATACTTATGTATTTCGATATGATGAATAGTTTTACCCTCTATAACTGTTACACAAATGTGTAGGTATCTATATTCTATATGTTACCAATCACATAGATACAGCTAACAGATTTTAACACTTTTCTGTCATATTTTCGTCGATTTTAAAATAATTATCTAATAATTAACGGTGATGAATAATTTACTAATCTCCAAGGCTTTTTGATTTTCTCTATTCCCTTTTGAGTTTCAATATTTTTGAGTTATTGAAAATCAATGGAAACTAATAAAATAGTGGACTATAAGGTCTAAGATTGTGTTTTCGGAAGTTACACTTCAAACTATTTTAATTTGTATAGAAAAGGTATGTAAACATAGAGTGTTGTACCTATTCATACTCACTACTATGAACTAGTTGGTAAACTCTTCTTTATTTTGAATAATTTTTCTTAGTTTAATGAATCATACGTATATATTAAAAAATTGAATACAATTGTAGCTAATAAATATAAATATATGTGTCTGAATATTTATTCTTTTAACCATAACTGTGGTTAATAAATACATAAGAATAGGTAAATTGAATTTGTTCGTATTTTAAAAAACATTCGACACCTGAGTTAAGTAAGTCGAAAAATACATAATATGTCGAATTAATTTTTATCTCCCTTAAAATTCGAGTTATGGAGACTATAATCTTTATTCATAATATAGCTGAAATCACAAATTTCAAGATGCAAACAGTTTTTTAATTTTGAATTTTAGAATGCCGCGACCAATGTTATACTACGATGACGAAGACGATGATGGATCTCCAGACAGCGTGGGCTTCATCGAGGATGACCATCCGCTACAATTGCACAGTAACAGAGAGCTTGCGGCCCAGGCGGTTAAGTTGCTTCAGGTTCCCGATAGGTCGGGCGATGCATCTTTTGCTTCGTCCACCACTGACATGGACGTGCCCATATACGTAAGAGGACCATCATACCGGAGCTTGGAAAACAAGGTTAGTGTTGGTTGTTTTTTTTTTTTTGTTTTTTTTAACAAGTACGCCATTAAGATCATTCGACATTCACGTTTTGTTATGGTAAGAGAGTGTCCCTCGTTCGAGGCTATATTATAATAATATAATTTCAATAGTAAGTAATAGGCAGTAAATGTGTAACGAGTGTTCATTTAATGTTAACATAAGGATTGAAGTATAATACGATTTTTATTTCAAAATTTCAAATATAATCATGAAGACAAATCATTAATTACAGTTGAAACTTTGATTTTACATTTTCTTCTACTTATTTAAAATATTAAACTATGAATTATGAATATAAACAATTTTCAGCCTCAGTTTATTATTTTCTCCTTCTTACTACATTTGCATACACATTGGACATTTTAAAAATAACATTTATGATGATAACCAATTTATTTTCTATTCATTTTTTAATTGTAATAATAATCTTAACTCTCAAAACGTAGGATTATTCTTAATATATTAAAACTTCTGGTTTATTAACTTTTGAATAACTAGTTCCGTTGATGTTTCTTAATTTTGTGTTATGTCAGAATATTTAGAATACATGTATGACGCGACAATAACATCCACTTAAATGTATAAAATATATGTCATATAAACGTATAGCACTATAACGTAGTTTATGTTATAATAATATCAAATATGTATCGGAACTTGACTGATTTATAATATAGTCAGATGTACGTATTCTTTATCATAATATACTCATACATAATATAAATTTAGAAAAGAAAGTGCTATCAATTTTTTAGAAAGTATGAAATATCAGTATTAATTTGCTCACTATTATTCGGTTATACGGTTGTAAATCTTTTCGAACTAATTTATTTTTCATGTTTTACAAGAATGCTTTGGTACTACGAGTTGTCCCTTCGAATGCAAAATGTATATCAACCACGTTTACTCAATTAAATGATCGGTGACCCTTATATATATATATATATATATATATATACATAAATACCTACCTATCTACGTCATCTGTTTGCTAAACAGCCATATAAATGACAAGGCAGCTGCCATCAATCAGGAAATTACAAAATAATATGTGCCATAAATCAGTATTAATTGTAAACATAATATATAATATGAATAACGTATACAATATTATACCTTTCAAATGAATAATTTATCTGATCAAATTATAATCATGAGTTCTATAATCCAGAATGGATCATTAAATATGTTTACGAATATTCCGATTGAATAATAATATAAAAATTAATTTTTTGAAACGTTCGTTAAATAAATAATGAATCAATAAATAAAAACGTATATTGTAATTATTAGAAATGTACAAGTTTATTCCGTTCAACCAATTTAAAGAAAGTGTTGTAGTGCAAAAAAATAAAGAGGTGGACTTTTTATTTTAATTATTGTTATTACTATCAATAAATTCCTTCATGATCTAAGTATCCGAATACTGAATAATAAACTAACTTAATTACTTGGCAACCAATTCTTATATGATTAATATTTATAAATGTACTCGATTTTTTAGAGTAAAAATATTTGGTGTAATGATAATAATATAAATAAAATCTCCAAGCAATGAGTTACTATAACAATTTTAGTGAATGAGTTGGTTACACATATATTCGTTTTTGTCACTCCTTTTCCCCTTTTTTTATTTTTCTTCTTTGATGAATTCTATTAAGCTTTTGAATTTATTTTGTATTTTTTCAATACAATTTTTGTTGTGTTGTCTTCTCTTATTTTTTGTTGCTTTTCGTTTTTTTTTTTTTATTCTCCTGACTTTGTTTCGGTTGTAGACGTCCTAACCTTTGTTTAGTCTATCGATGTTGGCTTGGACCTTCTTGATTTTTTTATTGAGTTTCTCGACTTTCTTGCTTTTGGCCATCTGTAAGAGTGTTTTCTTTTTCTTTTTATTAAGTAGTTTAAAATTAACATAAATGTATTTATTTATACATTTATACATTTACAAATTAAAAAAAAAAATGACAATTTTAATTTTACAACCATATTTTTGTTAGTTTATTAGTTTTTTATTTTTTTTCCCCTAAAAAAAATTTTATAGAATAATATAAAACAAAAAATTTGTAGTTACTGTTTGTTACAAATATTATAAGAAATCTTAATAATAAATATTATGATTTTTGAAATACAAAAATTTTATATAAAATAGAACATTTTTTTTTTTACAAAAAAACAAAAATAAAATAATAATAAACGTATATATTTATAAGTATGATAAAAAAAAAATTGATAGTTTGTTATTCGTCTGATTGTTACACCTACGTGACAGTTTAAGATTAGAACCCGCCGGCGTGCGGCGGTTCAAACAAGATGCTGATGCTAGGAGTACAATAAACCTTTTTATGATTATTGTGCTAATATAATTTTTCTTTTTTTATATATAACTTTTCAGACCTATTTTTATAATAATCGCCTACTTGTACCATGTTAGTTTCCTAACATTGTTGTTTTTGTATCACACCTCAATCCTGTTTCTCTTTCCGTTATGAAACCAACTGCCGTCGTTCGTCCACGTATTGTGGAGCATTTGTCTGTAAATCGTCATAATCTTCGGGCAATGAACTCAGCTCAGTTTTCGACGTTACGTGAAGTCATTGTAGATGGATTGATAGCTCAACGTTATCACGGAGAGTCACTGGAATCGGACCAATATATGTCATGGCCTCATAGATGCGTGGATTGTATCGGGTATGAATTTAATCTACCTAGGCGAATGATATATTATTTTCTTAACTGACCATGAAAACGAGTACTGGATAAGAAAATAATTATAACAAAGCCTTACTACTTTTTAAAGTTTACCGTATAAGTAACTTTTACCAAACCTCGAGATACCAAAAAAAAAAATAAATAAAAAAAGAAAAACACTTCAAATGAAATACTTTTGGAAAAAATAAAACTCAAACTCAAATTAAATAAAAGATAAAACAATATTATAATGTTACAAAAGTTTAAAAAAAAAAAACATAAAATTACATTCACAAAACACACCGTAGTTCCCACACACCCGTGGAAACTTAACAGCCCCGTTTTACGCTCGATCACTTACTTAAGTATGCATCCTACGTTTTGAGTCACCACCTTTTTTTGCGATCGGTGAGAACCGGTCATCGTTCGTTAATATTAAATTATTATTTAATATTTTTAAAATAAAAATAATATGCTTAAACGCTAGATACATAATACCTTATATATTTACAAATGTTTTTATATATAAAATAAGCTTATTTGACAAGACTATTATAGTGGTATATATACATTTTACAACAATTTTAACTAAGTAATTAAAAACATTTAGCAATTTTATTCAATTTTTTACAATTTTTTTTTTATGTTGTTTATTTATTTTACATATAAATTTAAAATTTCATTCTCTATTTTGAATTTTTTCAATCAACTTTATTCAGTATTCTAATATTTTCAATATAAGCTCTATTGATAAATTAAATTTTTTATAGTGTAATATAATTTTATCATCTTAATATTAGTTTGTTCATTTTTAATTTAAAGTTTTATCAAATTATACGTAAATCACCATTTTATTTAAATTGTTACTTTTGACCTTGATTTTAACGAACACTAAAATCTTCTATAAAATATTTTTTCTTTTTAATAATATACCATTTAGATTTTGATAATGAATTCATTAATTATAATAGCAATAATTTTAAGTATTATCTTATCTGTATACTGTATTGTTACTAAACAGTTCTATGATTTTATGCATTATTTAATTAATTAAGTAATGATATTGCCTATATAAAACGCCTGCTTTTTAGTTGGCTTATTAGTTATTAGTTTATTACGTATTACAATATCTAAAAATTCATTCGGAATATTATATAATATTAGTCGACTATATCTAATTAATATTATTCAAAATCAATATAATGTGTGTCCTTCAGTCCTGCGAATCAGGATAAACTGCTAAAAGTCAATATAACCTTTTGTTGTTACCCCACAATGAAGTAATATGTCGAAATATTCGAAATATAAAATTAGTATCTTAAAAAAAAAAAAATGTCGAGATTTTCAACGTTATTAAATGCGTGGTAGTTATAACAAATAATCAATTATATTAAGAATATTTGTTTTTCTTTAAATGTATTCGTGATAGTGGTTGAACTTTTAATAAAGTTTGATTAAATGTATACAGTATACACTTTAATACTATATAATTATAGTAATATATTTTGCAGTACTTACTACATAAGTAGTTAGTAATATATCATTAAAAATTTTACGTAGACAATATTCGTGATTTCAATGAATATAAGTAAAATATTTAAATATGAAATAGATTGCTTAATTGTTTCAACAGTTATCATTTACAACTCGATCAAAGGTTTTAATTGAAAAATCATACAACTGCAATACTGTTGTACCTTCATCGAAGTTTTGATTTATATTGTTATTTATAAGAAATATACTCGTATTTCTTATTCTTATCAAACGAAAACTTACATTATAACTTGGTGTCAAAATATAGAACTATAAGCATAATTTTTGAGGAGTTTTTTTTATTTTGACTTGGATTTATTAAACAGTTAATACACACGTTTTGAGAGAAATTAAAACTTTTATGTCATCCACAAACAATTAATGTAATTAGCATAATCAATTTAGTGATGTAGATTTGGATGTACCTTTTATTTGTTATTAACTTAAACATATGAAGTTTTGGCAAAAATTATCTAAAAGTGTCCTACTGAGAATTTATGAGATCAAGTTTTAGTTTTGACCTACGTTATATTGTAATATTAATTAATTATTGTAGATTATATTTATATTTAAGATATTCCTTAATTGTTTTATTTCCTCATCAAATGTCTATTAAAATATACGCTTACATTAGTTATAATATTTTATTTATTCAATACCTTAAAATTACTTACCTTTATGCATCTACTATTACAGTAATATTTTTGACAATAATTTGACATTTTATAGTGGTTAGGTATACAATTGTACTAAATTATGTATTCTTTTAAAAGCCATTAGGCAGATATTCTTCATTTCTAGACTTTAGAAGCTTAATTGAAAAATATACTTGATAAAAGTAAAGTATTTACTAGCAATATGCTGCATTAGATAAATAAGAAAACAATTCTCTACAGGAATAAAAAATTACAGTTTATTACGAAGTTAAATTAAAAATCACTTTTCCCTTATTCAAAACAACTATGTCGTGCGAAATATACATATAAGTACCATTAAAATAATCAAAACTTATAATAATTATTAAAATTTATTAATATTAAATATAAACCAGTTAAATTTTATGCCTTTATGTTGATATCAAAAATTTCATTACTTTAACACAGCTCCTCAGTATATTATAATATTATATAATATGTCATAATGTAGAGAAATGTGCTATCATAATTTTAGGGTATTAAACAATTAGATTTTATGAGTTATGCGGTTATGTTTAAAATTGTATTGTTTTAAAAATATATACTCTAAATATATAGGTACTATTGTAATAATATATTAGCAAGAAAATAATCTTAAATTTTTTTAGAATTTTGTTTAGGCCATATCTGATTTGTAATTGGTATTTGCAAAGTATATTCAGAAAATAGCATAATTTTGCAATAAAAGGCAGAGATTTCACTTAAAATATATGAAAAACATATAACATACACACATTATGATCGGCAAATTCTTTGTATATTTCACAACAAATGTTAATGACTATCTAAAACCTTTTATACTACTTAACATTAAAAATAATTCAAAAAGAAAGTACTATGACAATATTTAAAAAACAATTGTAAGAAATGGGTAAAAATATATAGATATTTAAAAATAATGTAGTAAAACATGATATCACACGTTTTCTTAAATTCATTATATGTAATTTATAAATTTATTTGTATTCGTACGAATTACGTATTTTGATTAAATGTTGAATTTGATAATTTTTTTTAGTAGTGTAATTTTTTCTTATCCAAAAATATTTAATAAAATTATTTACTGTTTTCTTAAAGATAGGTATATTTTTATTTTGAATATTTTATATTATACTATGAATTTGAAAATAATTGCTTCAATACCAGAAAAAGGTAAATAATTATGGTTTTATAATTTACACACTTGAATACCAACACTAATCATATATTCATATTATACCTATAACCTATTATATTATATGCATGTCAGTCGTTAAACTGTGTTGAGAATAATATCGTAAATTACTAACATTTGTTACTCTCAGAAAAATCACGTTAAGTTCACTGTGAGTGACGGCTATTGTTTCAAAATGATGTAAGAATTGACTGTTAGTTGATTTTTTCCATATTAAGTTGCTCAAATTTATCAACAGATTTTATCTGTTTAAAATGAGTTGTTTCGTCGGGAAATTTGTAGACTCGTACAGTAGTAGAATGATCAATTATTTTTTCATTTCAAACCAATAGAATAGAGTATTATATGGAATTATGGAAACGTTTGATGTGAAATAATATTCAAAATCTGGCAATCGTTTCTATAACCAACAGTTCCGAAAGGCATATAATATAGTATATTATTTTTGAACAACGACTATTTATTCTTGATTTTATGTCGCATGCCTACAGACTCAGTGCGACATACACGTTATGAGTCAAGAAAGTCTGGAGACTCCCTTAAAAAATGTTGATGACGTGTTTTTTTTTTTTGTTTTGCTTTATTTATTTCTTTTGGAACGAAATCGCTTTGTCGTCATTGTGAGTGGGTGATTATTACAAGTTAAACCCATTGTTGTCCCATTGATTATCTGTGCGCTACTACATAGACAGACACAACAACTATGTATAGGAAGCTTATTGGATTTCCGTTGTACCCGAGGAAATATACTATTTAATCAACATAAATAATTTACAAGTAATCGTATTCGTGTACGCACACAAGTACAGAGAGTAATGGTAAAACAATAACTCAACGCGGTATACCCCCCATACGTACAGACTATAGGTTTTTATTAAAATTTGTCAGCAAATAATAAAATGATTTTTCCACACTATACCGACGTTCACCAATAATAGGTGTTACTCATTCTCTACACGTCGTGTGGATTATTTTAACTTTTCAGTTATCACCTTGAGTGTAATTATTTAGCTGCGATTATGGTTTTTTTTTGTTCACATTGCAATGGCGGCGACGTCTAGTTCCAATTTTCGGTAAAACATTATTATCATGACTCCCTCCTACTCGTTTAGATTGCACTCGGTTCGTTATGAATCGTATCGTCTCGCGCGTAACAACGACAGCTGATGTACTCGAACGTGAAAAGTTGCTAGCCCCGACGATTGTGTCAGAACTTGAGTACCTATTATAATATACATCTTATCATTTTGTGGTATACTCGCGTACAATAATAATGTGTAGAAACTAGAAAGTCCTCCGCGGTGGCAAATGATTATAAGTAAACATGTGGTACACTCGTATACGGCGTGCAATTGTAATATCTATACCTAGTTTCACCGTACTGTGGACGTCAAACGCGTACAATAATCATCTCGTGATGTGTATATAGATTTTGAACGATCGTATAATATTATATTGTATTACGTTATACTGCGCGTAGTTTTATTATCCCAAGGTGTTTTTCCGTGTGATTGACGCGTGAAAGAAACGTTCCATGTATAAAATGTATGTGTTTATGCGCTGCGACATACTATAGTATCGTGTTGTGCATTTAAAAATTTATCTATCTTATCATTTGCGTTGTTGTGTCGAACGTTGTACAGCTGTGTCAAACCGTCGGGAGGATTAATAATCAAACACAGATCATCAGGATATATCGCATTATATCGAGTTTCGAAATTTTAATCGCCGTGCCGTTCGGGGATATTTTTGACAGAAATTTTCTGTGCGATATTGACAACCGGTCTAATTATTCCCTTTACCTATATGAATATTGCATACTTATTTGTATATAAATTAACCTTCTTGAAAGAATTCTGAAACTGAAAAATGTGTCTGGACATGATTTCTGTCATTTCTAATGATTATGAATTGTTATGAGTGAAACGAGTAATGTAATTTGTTGTATTATCGTTTGCTGTTTTGTTATTTCAGGAATGTATTTTAATTATTATGCAAACATATGAATCAATTCTGGCATTTATCTTAATAAATCTTAAAGAATATATTGGTTATTTTATTTTTAGTACAAATTGTTTTTTCTAATCGATATAGAAAAATGTAAAATTCAAATCGTAATTCAAATGTTTGTAATTTCTTTTACCCACAAATAAGCGCGCGTATACTTTGTTTAAGAACGATATATGTTACATTCGAATTATTAACTTGTGTCGAAATATTGAAACAGTATATAGAATACATAATTATTATTATAACATAATGGTCGATTTGCGCGCAGTTATTATGAGTTCATCTTTTTCTATTAAGGTTATTTTTATACCACAATTTGTTTTTTCTGTATTAATGTACTAGTGAGATTAATTATCTGCTACTTGGTCCAGACTCTAAACTTTAAGACACGAGAAAACGTAATTAGATTGGAAAAATATATCATACGACTGTTGTAGATTAATGACAATACAGACGCGATTTAATACCTATTATAATTTTTTTTCGACCCATATCAAATATAAATTATTTTGGTTTCTATTCGATCCCAACTGAATCGTTTCCATATGAATTATTATCATAATATTACAATCACTTTCACCATTTATTCAATCGTTTTTTTTTTTTTACTCTAGTATTTGGACAATGATTAAAACATTTAGAGTGATATATAAATAATTACCATGACCTACTCTTTTGGTTTGTCCGGTCAACGGGAGAGCACTTTAATCTGTAATAATTCGATCTCAAGTTTTTGGATGGTTTGGTTTTTTCTGGTTCATGTACAGCATTATCTATGTATGTAACACATATCAAATTATGTTCTATGCAACTAATTTAACTAGACACCCCACACCCAATACCGGTATACGTCTAGATGACATATTAAATATTACATAGAGCATTCGGTACGTCTATAGACTTTGTATCCTAATGTACTTGTGATAAATCCATTACACTTATATAATAGTCAATAAATAATCTAATAACAAATACCTCATTGTATCCACCACTGTCATTGTATACAAATTAAATAGATATTATGAATGGGTGTATCTATTAGCACATAAGTGGATTTTGCAATGTGATGTTCCTATGATTGACACGAAATCAACAAATAATACGATTAATTAAAATATTAACTTGTAATTACACATAGAAATGTTAATTAAAAAGACTTATAATATACTATCATTGCGAAATGTTAACAGACGTCAGTGGTAGATTATTTAACAGAAAATCAATATGATATTATATCCTATCAACTATGTAGTAAATGTCTTTGAAAAAACCAATAAAATAGGATTTTTATTGTTATTATTTACACATATGTTGTATGTTACAAAATCAAAAGTACTTATGATTAGATAACATTAAAAGCAAAATAACAAGCAACATATCTTATATTAAGTGTTTTTCGTTCCGTATTGCCGATTATATTTTTTGAATCGAGATTTTATCAGAAAATACTAAGAAAAGTTTTTTAACAATATTATCTCACACCACCCAAATATTTTTGAACTTTTATCCGTACATCCTCCCATCAAAACACCAAATATGTATACCCAATACTGGCAACACCCAGTGATATTAAATACCTCATAACTTGGAATCTAAAACAATTGTGCGTATAATCTATGCCCCAATATTGACCACTTAAATATTGTCTGGTATATATGTATTTCTATGAACTTTATGGTTAACATTGTGCTTATTGTTGAGAAATCTATATTGATTCAAATCCTTAGTTAAAATAATAATACATTATATTTTATATACACACTCTACGTATTATATTCAAGCAACTATAGATTATTCGGAAATTTGATTTCTCACATTTCTAGCACTAATTAATTATAGATTTATAATTTATATTTTATATACCTACTATTATTTGGAGTTATATATAAATTTATCATTTTATAATTGATTAATTCAATAATAGTTAAGTATACATTTTTATTTGACGGGAGACATAATATTTCATTCGTTATGAAGCAGAATACTTTTTTGAAAATTATTATGTACATGGATAACGTTTGAGTAATAAATAAGTAGTTTTAGAAGAGTATAACAAAAATACTAATCGACTATAATATTGTGTAGTCTACCTGTGAATCTTTTAATGGTACCACAAAAATAAAAATAAATTCTGTTTCTGTTTCTAGAAGCTTATACTTTTAGACTATTTCTTGATATTATTGATTATCTACAGTTACAGTTTCTATGTACCATAGTCATCATAGTATATTATGGTGAAAAAAATAACCAAGGCCTTGTAAATATTTTAATAACTTAATTTATTAATATGTAATGTTATTGTGTCATATGAATTTCAGTTTTTCCATATTATATTCTCAAATCACTACCTACTCACTACCACTACCCATATAATATCATAACTATTATATTATAACTCGATAACGGAATAAATTTTCATAAATACTTGTTTGAATAAAATAATACGTAATACCTGTTAATACTAACAAGTGACAATAGTGTTTTGTAAACATACGTCATTTATAGAAATGCACATCCAATAGATGGATGTTATGTTTAATTTTTTTCAAACAAACCTAAATCTTTGTTTAAAATGCATAGTAGACAGAATTAAAATCTACTTATCGTCACTCGTAAGATAAATATAAGTCTTTATTATTTACGCTTCGATAAATTATGTTAAATATTTAAATATGTAGAGTTTAAATATACAATTTAGAATAATGTTTTAAAATAATAACTGCATTTGAAAAAATATGAAGTTCTGTGTCTTTTAATAAAATCACTTACAATATATTATATCTGTTTTTTTTTAAGTTTACGTATAGATATTATATTTTAATATAACACTACAACAATGAATAAATTAATTCGTTTTCTAAAAATGAATGATAATATGAGTGTATAAGATATAAATTTAATCCCACCGCATTAATTATAAGCTATTGTATTTCTCCATTAACAAGTTCGTGAGTTCGTCAATATAATAAATACCTAGTATTAACATGTTTATGTAATAAAAACATTTATTTGATCTATAAAATCATGAAGACTTGTCAATTAATTCTACCAAATTCTGATAGATTGAGAGCAATTCAAATAAAATTTACGTTTATAATAACAATCAATGCATTTTCAAAGAAAATTATTAAATTGGAAATCTAACTATTAACAAGTATACCTATTAATTAAAGCTTAATAAATAACAATTTAAAAATCATGCAATATACAAAAAACCATTTTATATACAAATAACAATAATCTCCAACACAAAACAATTATTTATTTTTTGATAAATTCTCAATTGAAAATGTTAATATTGTTATAAGTATTGTTAATTGTTAATCATTTAGAGATAAGAGATACTATATTAAAGCATTTAAACCAAAAATATTTAATATGCATATCAATACTTACTTGGATATAAAATAAAATTTAAAAACTAAATTACAGAAATTCCTTAGTTTGTATACATTTGGTATGAAAACGCATCGATAATAGAGGTATACCTTAATATATTATTTTGTCTAGACATAAATCGTTTTGTCATTATGATTTATGAGTCCTTATTCATTAAAATACCTCAAATAATACAATTTACATTTTATTATAACTCGTATGAATAGGTAGGTACTCATTATTATTTAGCAATGGAATACTACAATAAAAATATTTAAAATATTTTTTAACAAATTTATTTTACATATATTTTCAATTCATATAAATCTGGTTTAAGAAAAAACGGAAAGCAAAACATTTATAGAATATTTAATGCGTCAGAATCTATCGAATGCGCATATGATATGAAACACTTATTTCGATAGCTCGAAGCAGAAAAAAAATAATTTCAAACAAAAATTATGTTACCTACATTAAATAAAGTAATATTTTTCCGTTGAACATTTGACACGAAAACCACCCATTTGGAATTGATCAGACACCGTGAGCTATATATTCTATAAATAGACGATTCACACTATATACATTATACTTAGGTATACAACATATGTTATTAAATCTGTTCGAAATAATAATTTTTATCTTTAACTTGAAACGATAGGATGCGTATTATGTATACTTTAGTTGTATAAAAAAGAAAAGTTATAAACAAATGTCTAATGTTACTTTTAACGGTAAATGCGCTGAAAATTATTCCACTTTAACCATGCATACCTATTATTTAGATTTTAATCTCAGTAAAAAAAAAAAATTAAAAAAATAGTTAAAATTGGACGAGTTCACTTTTAAGCTTAAAAATTCGAATTCTAAATGGAAACAGTACTTATCATGGTGTATCGTATATGTTTTTACTGTAAATCAACACAAAGAACATTAAATAGCGAATTTTTTTCTTCGGTAAGACTCTACAGGGTTATAAGAAATAATTAACGATGTATTTAGGCACACTGTTTAAAGTTCTGATGATTTTTAATGTGTGTATATGAATATTTTATTATATGATGCTAATAATAGTCAAAACGTGGACTCAATTAAGGGTTTTGAAAAATATTATAAAGACCCGTAAAAAATACTCACGATTCCTTCTTTTCACCATGAAAATATCTTAATCCTAAGGTTTTATCAATAAAAAATATATGTAATATTTATAGAATTGAATCATATAAAAAATGTATTTATTAAATTATCCAGTTATAGGTAATACTCAAAATATAAATTTAAGAAAATATACATTAATTTATAAGTACGGACTTGATTTCCTACTACTACCACTTAATAGCTAATAGATACAATATAATATAATATTGCCTTTCTATAAAAAAACTCTTATTACCTATAAGAAAACTGTTTCGGAATTTATTATTTTATAGTAAAATCGTTACGATTAATCACAAATATATTGTACTCCAAAAAAATTTTTTTTAATACTTACGTGTTTAAATAAAGAAACAATAAATATATAATAATATCTTGAATAATGACTTAAATAATTGTTCGTAATTATTTAAATAGTCTTTATCGTACACGATATTGACACTTCATTATTAATTTTTGTCATAATTTATGTTAACATAATGTTAACAATTTGATAGCAAAATTAAGAATATAAACTATGATCAAGTACCGTGATATTATATTACACGAAAATTTTTTAAAATTGTTATTCAATCAAATTAGTTGCCTGTACTAAAATGTTATTTTCATTAATGTAAAGTCACGTCAAAATATAGGTGTCATATACTTAAAATTAAAATTTTATATTACTACGGATTTAGATAAAATATTTTATCATTTTATCAGTAAAAAATATGATGATTAAACATATCTATTGCCTAGACAACGAGGTCAATTGCATGAGATTATGAAAAATTTTCAATTCTCCAATACCCAGAGGTAAAAATATTCCTATTTCCTCTTTTTTTTTTCTTCTACATATGTACTAGTCGAAGACTCGAGAAAATCATACAATCAACAAAGATAACCACGTAGATTGTTAAATTATTGAAATATTTCCAATGACTGTAGCAATAATGACATGTGAGTTGTTTTTTTTTTGATAATTCAATCTTATTGAGCCATAAACTAAGATGATTGATGATTTAATTATAAATTTTATTTTAAGTGAATAAAAAAAATGTATGAAAAAACAAAATTGTAAATCGTAAAATCGTAACAAACCGTACATATAATAAGATATTATGAACATAGAATAGATTAGTATGCTCTTATATAGATCACATAGATTATAATATTCTGTAATAACTATATAATTATAAAATAGTACATTTTGAAGTTATCAATTCATAAAAAATCTCCGAAACAATCATCTGTCAAATATCTATAATTTTACTATCTGGGAGTGAAAAATATTTCGAAAATCAAACAACCATTCGATGGTACCACGCGTACACGAGTACCGATATTGTATGTTATTGCGCTGGCGTATAAATGCGAGTCATGGCTCCCTACCCAAGTACGTAAGTACGTAACGTCGTAACAAATGCACTGTTTTGACACTCGGTATTAATTGTTAGTTAATAACGTGCTCCCGTCTGGAATGTCCTACTTTCAAATTCACACACTACACACACTAATATCATACAATAATATTAAACCAATGGACTTTTGACGTGGAATTTTCAGTACCAAAAAAAAATGATTTCACACGATTACTCCGAATATCATACCAATGACCGTTGTGAAGTCAATTCGATTACTAAAACGCTAACGTGAGTATCTAACTTACACATCTACTCCTCGAGTTATCATCATCATCATGCGCTGTGGTCGTATTTGATTTCGCGGGAAAATAAGGCATGCAATCTTGGAACTGAACCATCCTACAAACGTTTATCCAGTTATCCTGCGCATACATGACCGAAATATTTTCATGATGAAAATCCGATATGTCCCCTTCCCTAAATTCACGCACGTCCCACAACGTTGTTTTCGAAACCTTTAGATGGAAACTCGTCCGTCATGGTTATTGTATCTGGTATATTGGTATATCACGAGACACGTGTGATACAAACGAGTTGTCATCGAAGACCGAACGGTGTTCACATTATCACCATTATAATATGTATACCACGGTTATAACGTGGACTGAGAAATCGAGGATCAGAAAAATATCGGAAAACAAAAACCGCAAACAACGTTCAACACGGTCTATTGGGAAATGATAAAACAATGCGTGTGTAAACATTTTGTCGCGTTAATTATACGTCCGTATACACACACACACACACCACACACAAACACACGCACACACGCACACGCACACACACACACACACACCACACACACAAACACACACACCACACACAAACACACGCACACGCACACACACACACACACACAAACACACACACCACACACAATCACACATGCACACACACCACACACAAACATACATGCACACACGCACACACACACACACACACGCACACGCACCACGCACACACACACGCATACACACCACACACAAACATACGCGCGCTCGCGTGCGCGCCACCCGACATCCTGCGCGTTCTCGCGATTCATTGGTGGGGAGGACGAAATAAGGAAAATGACGACGGGTACCGACGAGACGCGGTCGGCACCGCACCGATCGTCGCTGCCGGCGCGCACGTCGCCGCCGTCACAACGCGTTTGGCCGTGTGCAGGACGAGGAGGACGCAGCTGGGGCGCTCGATATCACCACCACCACCACCACCGAGCCCACGTTCGACGTATATATATTTTTTTTTCACGTATACGCACACGCAACGAAGCGGATTTACTACCCTCTGACGCGCGCGACCGACACACCCTCAGTCGTACCTTGTGCGCGCGGCACAGACGTATTGTCATACACGAGCACACCGCATGTTCGTGGTATTGTAGCTGATGTGCACAGAGTGAGGGCGGCGAACGAGAGCGACAATCGGTAAAAGCCGAGCGAAACGCGCGACGGACAGACGCACAGAGTCCGAGATAGTGACGCCCGCGCGCACGCGCGAACGTACGCACAGCGGATATAAGCTCCTGTGAACGTGGTCCTTTGCCCGGCCGAGAACCGTCGTGACCCGTTGCTAACGCATTGCAAAGGCCGCGCTACACTCGTTGTTTTCACATAGTCCTGCTGCGAACCGGCTCGTGACGATGAGCGAGAAACAAATGGTCAAAGACGTGGAGAAACAGGCTCCCACGCCCAAAAATCAGGTAAACCTCGGGCCGCCGCCACCGCCGTTGCGTCTGGACAACACATTTAATTATTGTTTTGTATTATTAGTATTGCCTCCCAATCCTCTTCGACCAACGTATACAATACGCTTACGATTTCAAAATATGTGTACATTATAATATGTTGTCATAATTATTACACAATCGATTTATATGTGTAGAACAGATAACTTACTGTTCATGTCATTTCGGTTTTTGGTATCGTTGAAAAATTCCGTTTAACGAGTGTATTATGCAATATAAACAGTTTATTTTTTCCTTCTAATAAATCTGAAATACATCGTGGTGTTATTATGTTATAGACTATAGAAAACGTTTCGTGTTTATGTCTGGTGGTGAACCATACCCGTTTCGTTACAATGTGAACATTTTGATATCGAACGGTGTCTCATTGAATTTCAACTTGCATTGAATACTTTTCTGGTCATTCAAATACATTTTCACAATAGCCATGGAAGTTAGATTGATTTTTCTCAAGTTTTGGAAATCCAATTTAAACTCCAAAACCTTATTTATACATTTTCCGTACTATATTCTAACATTTATACACACAGATGAACATTATTTTATTGAATAGCTTCTACCAACATTTTAATAATTTCATTCAAAAATTTAATAATTCAGCTGTATATAATATTCTCAATAATTATTTCGTATGCTTTCATTTATTATACCAACAAAAACACTAGTTTAATTTAATTTACTACTAGCTTAATCACTAGTTTAATTAAATTTACTACACAATATATATATATATATATATTATGTAATTTATTATTATTAATGTCATCATTATAACAATATTACTTCTCGATATTTTAATTAAAATTATGAATTCAGTACAGTAAAAATCAACTATTGTTTAACGTAGGTAAACCTGAAAAAGTTGATTTCGTATACTTGATATTAAAAAAAAAAAACCCTAGAGATTTATATTGACTTGTATTTAAAGCCAAAAATTAATGTATTCACAATTATATACAATTTACATGCTATTATTATAATTTTTAAAAAGCCATATTTTAACATATTCTTTTAGCAGTACTTTGGGTACTTTCTGTTATCGAATATAGGTATTTGTAAAACTGGTGAATTACATTAAAAAAAAGAAATGAAAACATGCATTATATATTGTATAATTTTAACGTACGCATTATATGTTAATGTCTTATTAATATTATGTTAAAATTTTATAAGTATGTATGGTTAAAATAGTTTCGAAAATGTTGATGGATAAATTAGATTACGGGATATATTCAATACTCCCAGTGAATCACATTGATTCGTCGTTGTCGGTTAATATGAGTAAATAACATATAATATTGCAGCTATATGCATCAAAGAAATATTGGTAAATTGAGAGTGATGAATATATTTACGGGACGTGATAATATAAGGTCACATAATGTGTCACATAGGTGCGCGGATGAATATTCAATGACAATTTAAAGCTTTGAACTCTATTAACCAGTAAACATTAACCATCGAAAATCATTTGACGTACGGATAATTTGATAAAAACAATGCCGTGAATTCATAACCATTCCGTAAAAATATTTTTAATTAACGGTCATTCATCTTTTAAATTCATACGCTGTTGTGCCTGTAATGTATAGCTCTGAAATCAACTACGACGTGTGTCGCAATTCTTATTAATAACTTTATTGTGTATTGTTGCAACTGCGGTGATGTATAAATTTTAATATAATAAAAAATGTACAGGTATGTTAATACGAGTAGTATCTGAAAAAGTGAAAAATATGAAAGCTTTGAATATGTATTTTTGCATTGAATTGCACTATGACAGAAGGTTTATTTATTTTATGCGTGTTTCAAAATTAGGCTACTATAATATAATATTGTCAATGGGTTATAAGTATACGTTGTAATTTTCTAATTATTTATCTAATCTGCATTCGTTTCTTTGCGTGACCTAATTCTTCTGTATTGAAAGGGAAAATGAACGCATCGTCGTCGTTTCGAAGACATTCACACCGTTAAAAGTGTTTTTAATTATTATATTTCATACACATTTATTAATTTAAAGTAATTTACTCATATTGCTCAATATATTGTCAATTAAATAGCATAATATTAAGCATTACAGCAGTATCTACTCATATAATATATTATACTTAGTATACTTAAAATAAAAAAATAATAACAATTATTATTATTATTGCACTTGGTTTTGTGTATGTGCACATTACGAATACGATATTATTCAAAATAAACTTGCCGATAAATATTAATGTCAACAAATCAATTTAGATAGGTACAGAACTAGATAATACCAAAGTACTCACTCATGTATAAAGATTCTAACGAGAATATTATTAAAACACCATTTTATTTGAGGTGGCGATTTTGATGCACTTCCTTTTTATTTTAAAGGAAAACTTACCTATTCATCACAATTTATAAATGATGATCATGTGTTTTAATTTTTAAAAAACAATCTATAAAAATTTATAATACAAAATGTCTGATCGAGTATTTTATTAGTATCAAGAACTTATAGCATATAGGTCTATCTTTGTTTGTAAATGTATTTAATTACTAAAATTTGTATCTAGAAAAAAAAGTACTTATTATTAAAATGCATCTTTATATTAAATATTTTTTTATAAATTATAACGCTTTTTTCAGTGTGTTGAGTTGTTTTAAGTAATATTTCTGTTCTCTTTTTGACGTCTAATCCCATACCTATGTATTATTGAAGTTTGTATCCACGATGTCTAATATGCATCGATTTAATAGAAAAATCGATTAGCGTTGTGTTCTGCGATTTACTATGAGATACGAGTATAACAATATGATAGTATGAACGATAGTGTTCATCACTCGATGGATATTATGATATGTGATCGAAAACAATAATATTGTCTGGCAACAAATGCGCGTGTAATTATTATACGATTTCCGGTGTAGTGTAGCGATATTAAAAAAAAAAAAAAAAAAAAAAACGAAGGTTCGAAGTTGTGCCGGAAGTTGTTATTTAAAACGATTTATATGCACTCTATGACTACAATATTGGACGTGTATTAAAACTTGAAAGTATACTTTTATCATTGTTTTTAGGTGCTCGCGGGTAGTTATATCGTTATAATATGTTTTTTCTTTTCTTGATATAGGTACTAATGTTTACGATTCATAAGGTGTATCACGTCACATTATAATATATGAGAGAAATAATAATATAAATATATTAATAACGTCCGCTCGTCAAATCACGTTTAGTACCATGATAAGAAATGATCGTTAAAAGTTCGAGTAGCTCTTCGCATTAAGTTCAAGTACTAAAATATAAAATGTAAATATATATATTTCACCACGAGGGTCAAAACTTCACTTACCGGATACGTTTTTAATAATGATAATAATACTGAGGCAAACACTTTTGTCCTATGATAGATATATGGTATTTTTTGCTTCATTTTCGTCTCCAATATCTTATTTTAAACGTTATATAAGCCCAAATATTATAATTGTAGACGTATGCAATGAAATATTAAATAATAATTATTTTTAAGCAAATATGAGTTTGTTGACATTTATAAGTAATCGAGGAAGCAAATTCTCTACTAAAATTACCAACAATATTACCTTTAAGAAGTTTTTTAAATCTTTATACATAAAGACAATGCAACGAGAGAAGAATATTTTCTTAATAGTCTATAATTTAATATACTTACTCATAAATAATTGATTTTTGTGTTCACTGCACTATATATTATAATTTAAACAAATTATCGAAAAGCACGATTTGTAATGGACATAACTTATACAAACAGCATACACTTTTACATTTGAGATTTTGTACTTTTATAGTGCACAAAAAATATATTAAACATTAGAGAACTAAAACAAAATAATAATATCTAAGGTACATAGTAATAATACTAAGATTTTTATGAATTATAAAATTACTTCTATTTTCGTGTGTGCACGTGTGTGTTAATGCGGAGTTAAATATAATAACCTTGATTTTATAAACATTTTCTTGACCAATGTAGTGTGCTTATAAACGAAATCATAATTTATATTAAAGTTTACGGATTATTGATGTGTGATAATAAACGTAAACTTCTTTTTACGTTCATATTATTTTTTTCTGATAACGCGTTTTTTTCTATTTAAACAATGCATTCAATTAAGAATAGGCAATATTGTTGATGGCTCGTCAAGCCGCACGTTTTAAGCAACGTGCGCAAATCAATCGGATTGTATTTCTTACCGCAAAATGAATAAATACTCTAGAAAAACCGATAGTTTGTTTACTCTTTATATAAACATTTATAATGTATAATATAGTTCTTGGTGATAAATCGAAATCATTTTTAACATCTTTCTTTCTACCGCATCGATACTTCATGACGTTTGCACAACATATTATTCTCTTTTTATCTCGAATAAAATATATAGGTACATACTACATACAGATATTACTTGTACAATTAATAAGAAAAAATATCATAGAAAATACAGTATAGGACATAAGTAAGTCATTAGTTAATCTCCCATTTTCACTTGATCTTCGAGCATATATGGTAGAATTAGAACGGAATACACTGCGTCTACCTACTTATTTAAACACTAAATGTTCAAGTAATTGTCCCATTTAAGAGTCTTACAAACTAATACGACATATTATTTATAAAATTAGCTGCACTTTGAATATTTTACTAAAAGCCTATATACTTATTACTTTCGATTTCTTCCCCATCACGATTTTGAAATGGAAAAAAAAAACTTTTTCCATTCACTCGTCGATTTCCGCAGTCGAGAAAAACAAAATTTGGCATTAGAAAATGGTACGTGTGTTTTCTTTGTGCATTTGTGCATATTCGACGAACCGTATTAATGTACCATCCAAAATTGTTTTCATACATATGGATACTATGTATAGTGTATAATACTATATTTTTAATCGTGTCCGTGACCCATGTATACTTAAAACGTTTTAGTAGTTAGTGACCATTATCGTACGTTTATGGAATATTGCTGCAGATGGTACGGCGAAATATAATAAATTGTTACATTAAGTCGTTGGCGAAGAAAACGAACCCGGAGATGTTCACGTGTATGTTTCGGAAAACAAATTTGTTGTTTAAAATACTTGTATTCTCTGTTAACCTTGAGCTTAACGGCCATTTGGCCTAACGATAAGCATCAGTGCATCACAGTCATTTTCATATTTCAAATCACGCGGTTACATACATCCGTCGAGCTTTTAGAATTAGACTTTCAGGAACATAAGGCTCTTTGGGTGCATTTTATAGTCGTCTAATATTATTCGTATAATCGATTATTGCTACGATGAGGTTCACCATTAAGCGTTCTTTCTCATGTAGACCGTCTTATCGTTTTTACGTGAACAGTTTTCACCGTCAACACATACGCGTATGTGCTATACCAAATAAAATACACGTTACCAATCGATCTATGCGGATCACATAATATATTATACATTAATTATAACAGAAAATAGCTACAGAGCACGAAAGTTAAAGTTTATCGTATTTTTTGTTTGGGTTTATTTCCTCCGCGGGGTTATAATATTATTACAACTGCTCTCGATAGTATAATATTGTAATCAATCGACTTGTGCGTCTCACGTTTTTTTCATTAATTGCATTACGAAACAATCGATATTGATATAATAGACGATGATCATAATCGATTTCGCAATTTCATTAATTGATAAATGTACATGGTATAGATGTAGAGTTTTGCAATTACTTTTTTTCTTTCGAAATTTACACCTATCACCGCCCCCCCCATACATAGGAACTATTCTCTCGAACTCTACGTATACTTAAGATACATTCGCGTCTCGCGTGTTTAGGTGGATGGTGTAATGAATAGTTAATAAATGAACAAATATTAATAATCATCTTAACAGGTGCCGGACCTTGCTGTGTATAACAGTAGTCCAACAACGTGACATTAGTTTATTAATTCGGATACCGAATTATAATATTTGGACTTCACGGTGGCAATTTATTATTATATCATTGTTATTTTTAATTTATTCAAAAAAATTCAAAACTATACACTTTAGGTCATTATTATGCTTATTACTGTTATATGCAATAAAAATAAAAAATATTATTACATGTAGATATTGCAATAAGTATGATGCACAACCTATACATCGAAAAGTAAATCAAACGAGTTATGCATGAAGTAATTTGGTATTACAATAGTTTTAAATACATCTACACCATGGTGCTTAATTGTTTACGCAAGAAAAATTTTAATACGTTTTAGAGCCACAACTTGTGGTTTAGTAAAACTTATTTATAAGGTAAATTTTATTCATTTTGTCACTGCCAATTAAGTATTTATCGTTTAAACATAATGAGTAATATACTAATTCCTACTGTAATTATTAGGAAATACGAGTTGGAATTGTTTTAATAGGTTAGGTTAGGTTGATAAACGTTTGCGTAATCAATTTTTGGAATTCCGCTTTAAAATATTTTCTTATTTATTTATTTTTAGTACATATTCGTCTGGTTTATAACATAGTACTACGTCGCCTAATACATTCGTAATGTTCGATGGAATTTTAATATCACCATAAAATAAGATTATATTTTATTCCGACACTATATTTCCAATATTTTATAGGTATATACATATACAAATAATGTGACTATTTTTATATAGTTAATAGAACATATTTGGAAAAAAACGATTCCATTACGTTAAATAATTATCATTATATGTACCATTACCTCAGTAAGTTCGATTAGGATGATGGATAGATTATTTTTGATTGTTAAATTTTCACTTGAAAAAACGAAGTCTGGGTGAAAATCTTAAAAGATAGATAAATTACAGAAGTCATAAAAGTGAAACAGTAAAAATTTCTAAAAAATTAAAAGCCATAACAGTGAACTATTAACAGTGAAAATTAATTATGATTTTAAATTGCCATATAAATAATAATTACCACTATAATGACCAAATTTAATTTCATATAAACAAATAAACAAATAAATTAAACTAAAACTATGATAATATAATATAATTTACCATAATTTACCAATAGTTTATACGTATTTCTATTTTTAAATTTAACGTGCTGTAGACACGTATGACAGTATGCAGTATACAAGCATTTTTAGTATTTTCATAATCTTCGTCATATATTAGTTGTAAGTTCTTTAGACATTGAAGTTTGAATAATTTTTAAAGTTTCTAAATAAACACATTGACAAGCCACAATTACCCACAAAACCAATCGGTTACTAGAATTTAAGATAAATTGGATGATTAGATTTTACCTATTCGGTACCGTGACATTAACTCAACGATAATACGTTTTGATAACTAATGTTTTTTAAATTATAGGTTGGTATGCTTATGCGCGTATTTAATACATTAGTATAAAATAATGTATACATTTTTAGAATTACTTGTTTCTGTCCCTAACTGTCAATATGAAATTACAGGATATTGTGTTTGAGTACATTTTCAAAGAGATCGGAATGAGTGATAGCACATTAAATGTACCCTTGTACCTACTTATCTGCCGTCTAGTAATGCAATAACATTTTGTAAAAAAGTTAAATTCAGTTGAATTCATAATAGAATGAACATTCTAAATTCTTGATTTTATCGACTAAAAACACCACAGATAATGAGTTCAATTTATTGAAAAATATTCTCTATCAATTATTGCTGAGTACGAAAAAATGAAAATAGTCATTGAGTTTAATACCGATGAAACAGTGAAGGTGGTAATAATGTATTAGTATATTAGTATGTGAGAAGCCAAAATGGGCATGTATGTAGTTTGTTATTTTATGTTTTGTACTGTTTTTTTTTTCTTTTTTAATTTTTGACTAATACTCACGTCAGTGTAATTGAATGTGCGTGTTCTCGAGAAAAGTATTTTATTTGCTGATGAGCTGAGCATTCTGAAACACATTAATATTTTAACAGAACCACAAACCGAATTATTCATTAGCTGCACGCACTAAATACCAACCTGCACGGCTATGTATTAATATAGGTCTGATAAGACGCGTGCGTAATTTTCGTTTGAATTTTCGCCGGCGAGTGTGCATGGTCATAACTTATAACTTTATAAGTATATTATACGCGTAAAACCGGTAACATTTACTGACGTATAAAATATAATATTTTTGGCTCGTTCTGTTTTTTTTTCTTTTTTCTTTTCGTAATCACGATTAAAAAAAAGCACGCGATCGGGTCTCGTGATACTAATTACTGGACCACGGATATTGCACACATCACACGAGATTAAAAATCATTAACGTTTTAACGTTATTATAATAATAATGTATTCGTAATATTATTATAACAATGGCACGCAGACGTAAAATCTACCGTAGCGTGAACTTGCAGTAAACACACGCACATCGGTCACAACCTTGACGGACGGACACACACGCACACACACACACACACACACCCACACACGCGCATTACTGCGTACATTAACGTGTAAATATCATACTATGTACACACATTTAATGCACCGATGCGATGATGATTTTCGTTCGTATACACACATGCAGCTGGACGAATGCACCTAACCTTGGATGATGCCATTGTTGATTCGTTATTATGTATATTATACTTACGTTATGCGGTTTACCACTCCCCGATACACAGGTATGCGTCACAGGTAACAAAACCCCCATCTCCCGGCGGCGTACAAGATCTCGTCGGAAAGGGTGCGTTCCCGTTGATTGTGCCGCGTACCCCGTGACTGTAACCGAAAAATGTCACCCGTCCATTATGGATTCACGCCTAAACACGTGACGTGTTGGTGACGAACTACCAACGTGTTTTCGAAAACGGATTACCAACGGTTCACCTGAGAAGAACTAAAACTATCGAATCTAAGATTTTCTTGGTTTGTTCAAATGTCCTGTGGTCATCTAAGTATATGTATTTGCTTTGAATTCGTTGAAAGCTCATTGCATTGCTATAATAATAATAGAAAAAATGTGATACATCAATAGACAAGTCATCTTGACGATAAAATATTATATTATTTCATGTACATCATACCGTAGTACTTTATTATAATATTATGTTTATTATTATATTGTTATGGACTCTTGACATTGCCATGTTGTTGTTACGAACGGTCCGTAGATCCGTAGAGTATTATAATAGTTAGTCGATTAAAATACTGAGTCGACGTAATTAATGTCAAACGGTGAATTGCACAACTGTTAAAAAAATATGTTACATAAAACGTTTGTGCATCGTGATTTGTGACGACCAAATAAGCGCAGTAATAAAATTGTACACGGAAAGAGGTAAAATTGACAATGCAGCGGTATAATCACTATAATGACGCGACTTCAAACGAATATTATGTATTCACGCCCACACATTAACCATTGCCGCAGTTTGACATAATATTTCTACAACCGATTATATTGCGCTCTATGAATAATTAAGATAAGAATTGTGCTTGCTTGTATTTTTTGTTTACACCTTATCTTTAAAATTCAACTCGAATCATAAACACAATATTGTTTCTGGCAAATCAACTTTATAATCCATGCTCAATCGCGTTCGCGCAAAAATCGAAAATTTTTTTATATCTTTTCATATAAGTGCATGTCGTAAACTTTATATTACGTATTATGTTTGTCTACGATTATGGTAAAAAAATTTGTCGCATTTTTTTCCCCAACCACGCGCAGATATCACCACACATATCTATAATGTACTGCGTTTTACTCGTTACTTTACGGCATCATTAATTGTTGGGAGTTAAAATTTTAGTGGAAAAATAAAAAGGTAAAGAGTTGTTGCGATTTTCTGAATCGTATTTAATATTATATTGCTGAAATTGTTTTTGACTTAGCTTCTTGTATGATTTGCAATAAGGTGTATTATTGTATTATACTATGATACTATAATATAGAACTGTTTTTATTGCTTGAAATCGGTTGAATTTTTGCGGTCTTCCCAGATTCTAACCTTTGGAATATCCAACGGGTAGTCCGACAAATCCAGACAGATGATAAATTATTGTTAACGACAATCTATTCACACTTAAGCTATGGGCAATGCAATCGGACAGAATAAGCAGACAGGTAATCTGTAGCGTTTATACAGAAACTAACTCAGTCGCTAAAGCGAAATTCCGACACATTTCAAAAGATATATTTTTACGCTTGAGAGAATCGTTTCAGAAGATACCTCGACCGTGCGAGTCCGACTGTGCCAAAAGAGTAAAAATTCATACCAGAAAAAAATAATCAATTTAACATTTTAGACAAACGAATTTATTCCTGTACAGCGTTGCATTAGCGGTTTTACGAGGTTGGAAACCAATCGCATAGATAAATATGTAGTGTATGAAATGAAAATATATACCTCATACACGAGTGTTCTAGATTTACTATACATCCGTCGAAATTCGCAAACGGCAATCATTGACACATAGTAGTCATGTAGACAACGGAACGATGGCTCATCCGCATCGTGTACAACTGTACACCGGTACACTGTACTCAATGACGAGTCATGAGATAAAATCGAAAAAGAACCAAATGGGGACTCGCTATGCTATACAGTAGTGGGTTCCATAGGACAAGTCATTCTATACCGCGTCATTTGTATACCTAATGGTATACAAATGACGCGGTTCCGCTGTAAAATCTGAAGTTCGAATTATCAGTGCTCACAAAAAGCCGAACGATTTCTATAATATTTTTACGTTTTATTTTAATTTTTCATTGAAATCATGTTACGTTTATGAAGTATAATAATATGTTTTTATTACAGTCACAAATCTCTAAATAGGCAGTAGAAATGAAAATAAATCACCAACATCCCGTTTTTGTAATTAAGGATATTGCAAGCCATGATTTTCTGTCTCTATCTATTCCCCAGGCAACATAGAAATTTTGATGTTTTCTATTTAGAACTTACAGATTGATCAATTAATGTGATAAAAATTTTGAAAACTGATTTAAATTCATTGTTTTAATCGATTATCTCGCATTTTTTAAAT
Organism: Chaitophorus viminalis; assembly: GCA_025469195.1. NCBI lineage: Eukaryota > Metazoa > Arthropoda > Insecta > Hemiptera > Aphididae > Chaitophorus > Chaitophorus viminalis. Next base: position 212,295 of record JAIPRK010000189.1, read on the forward strand.
GTTCTACTTAAAATACCAAATAATTAAGTTTTGCTAATTTTTATGTTTCCAATTTGTTTAATTCTATTTTGTAAAATAGTGGGGGACAAAATAAAAAAAAAAAAAATGGGAAAGTCAATCGAAATTATAATTAACGGTGAATTTAAATCAGTTTTTAAAATTGTTATTGTATTAATTAAACGATCAGTAGGTACGTTGAAAGTAGAAAACGTTCAAATGCCTATGTTGCTATCAACATAGAACTTTTGCAACAACTGATAGACAGAGATAGAAAATCATGGCTTGCAATCCCTTTAAACTAAACTTACGAAGGTTATATTGTTGTATATTAATTTTTTTTGAAGGTTTTTTCTTTACTCATATGATCAGATTGTATAACACATCAAAACGGTCTTTTGCCGATTCGACAAACTCTTATGTATTCTATACAAGTAAAGGTGTGAGGCTCAAGAATATTACCGTTTATCTTTTAAATATTTTTGTTTTATTAAAAATATAATGCTATTAAGTAGGTACTCTTTTGTGCCACTGGCATGGTTTACCGTTACCGCAGAATTGATTTATCCGCATCACCGATATCGAACTTGGTGATTCCGCCGGAATTCTTGTCGGTTGGTTATTTTTTTTTTTTTTAGAAAATAGGTATACCTAACAATAATAAGAATAAAGATAATAATATCTAATAACAATGTAAAATATGTTATATTATACTACAATAATACCATGTGCGTTCGCACCAACCATACGTGAAAGATTAAAATCTCATACCGTTGCATATTTATGGACAATGCATTTAATATTCATTTAACCTCATCCCGCGTGCAACTCTCGCCAAACAAATGACGTCGATTCCGATTCGCGGTTTAACACTTTCGGCCATGTGGTCTACCAATTACCATCTACGCATAGTCGAGCAGGTTGTTGAACGAGATAATTGCAAGTGGTTTTCGGTTCGAAATATTACGCGTTTCCGACAAATGGTCGTTGCATATGTAGTTATAATAATAATAAATCGGGACGCCAAGTTGAAAGCCAATGTCTCGTACATTTTATGACGTCCAACCGCGCTTTCGCGTTTTATCGCGATCGTATACTAAAATACGATTCGTATGTTTTTTTTTAAATATTTTAACTCATACGGTATAGCATGTATATACTATTATAGCTAACGTTATTAAATTAAAATTACGGTCGTTCCGGAAGAAAAACGTTTGCTTTTACAGATTTTTTTTATTTTTTTTTTATATTCCGTTCATGTTATACGCGCACAACGGCCCAATGAACGACTTATAAATCGACTTTCAATTATTTACCATAGTTGGTGTTTTCATTCATTTATCGACCGATTTTTATATTTTCGACATTTCACTATAATGAATGATGGATATTATTAATTTAGATCAATAATGTTTTCATTTCACCATAGTCAAAGACTGCAATATTGTATATATTTATATTATACTTCAGCTTCTAATCGACTGAATCAATGATACCGAACTATCTTTAGGATAATTCATTTTAAAACTTCCTCTGTAGGAACGTTTGTTTGTTAAGTTGTAAAGTTTCTCTAATTCGATCCGTTAAACGCAATAAAATGCACATTCATCACCGATATTTACCTAAAATATAGTGTTTGGCCACCCCTGCCCCTGTGCTACAAACATTTGAATAAATAATATTAACTGCACTAGCTGGGGCGTCGTTTATATAGAGTACACAAAGATCTAAAAAAAAGGTTACACATGCGCAGGTATAAGTTAGGTCGTCGCTGTTACTTATTTGTTCTAGGTACGCATCATAATGGTTTGTTAAAATTTTTTTGAGTTTCCGTACTAACTACGTTCAAACTTGGCGCCTATAGTGCACTTATGTACATATATATTCACTCGAAAATCGTTTGTACGCCCCGGGTCGGTACTGTAACGATCCGTTCCGACGCACTCGTCGCGGTATGGCTGCAGTAGTTTTCATTATTCCAATATTTTCTATTGTACAAAATACGCCTGCCTGTGACAATGCCGGAATTTAATTATATCCACATACTACAAAATCATTATTATCATCATCGTAATCATTATTATTATTATTATTATTATTATTATTATTAGTATTATTATACCTAGTTATTATAATAGCTAGACAGGATTTTTCTAGTTCTCTAATAATAAAATTTTGTTTTGATGACACAATGGTCGTTTGAGAAGCTCCGGTGGCTATGTAGCGCAAGGTTCATAATTGATTTAGAATATATAACTACTCTTGTATATATAATACATGTACACAGGTACGCATCGTATACGCCTATTATTTATATTATAACACAATGGTTTACACGTGTTGCTGTTTTTTGATGGTTTTTTTTTTTGTTTTTTTTTCTTTGACGTGTCACATACCTACTTGAAAGTATTTTTTATCCTAACAGAGTGCGATTGCGTAAGTATACATATTATAAATTTATAACACTCTAGGTTTCCTAGTAATTTTTATGCTGATACAGCTCGTACGTATACCTTTTGTTTTAAATGGCGTATAGGCCGCGTCGATGTATATAATATGATAAAAGAGCAACGATGTGAAAATGAGACGCGAGTTTGAAACCTTAACAAACGATGTCACATTATATAGATTTACAGTATTGAGTATTATAAAACTAACGTGATGCATATTAAATAACGCGTAGCCGAGTAGAGGTATATTCTGTATATTATATACAATCAGTGTTACGTCTTACAACAATAATATCTATAAAAATCGATTTAAACAAACACTCTCGACTACAGATTAACGAAATTACTTTTTCTTTATTTTTCAAATCGCGACTTCATTACTCAGATCCGTTTAATGACTTTATATAATATCTGATTTGTATATATTTTAACCAGACTATTATATTCCACGGGTTATTTTGATTTGACATATACATCATATTAGAACTTAGAAGCACAAATTTAATCACTATTGATTTTCATGCAATTATGATAACGAGAAAGTGGATACATCTCGATTGTTCTGGGAAATTCAATCAATTGATAATTTGTTGGGATATTTTATGATACGAGATCAGAACAAATTATGATGTCTGAATTATGAAATTCATCTCGATAAATAGCCATATATTATATTTGTCACAGAAAGGAACTTTAAGATTAATATAATTGGTCACAGTGGTTATTCTGAGTAAACAATCCGACAAACAAATGACGATTAAAAGCCCGTCGTCTGGTGTATCTGCGTCCTGATCTATGTGATTACAACGCTTGCGCTCTAGACCTTTAACTTTGCATGTCCTATGATGTTATATAATATGATATAAACTAATACGATGATTAGCCATGTTTATCTTGTGCAACGATTGAAATATCAGTGAAATCATCATTTCAATTTCAATTTATTGTCTGCAACGAACATTTATAAAACTCCGCTTTAACATTTTTATTTTATTTTTTGGATAAAATTATTATACAAATGTATTCATATGTATTTCCTATGCATTCTTGATGCAGTTAAAATAAAAAACTATCTCGATTAATCGGTCCACATAATTGTTGTTTTAAATTGTAGGTTCATATCGTAATATTATGTGATACGATAAATTAACACATCATCACGACTAAAAAGTATTATTGGTTATTTTTTAAATTCATATCTTCAAAATTACATCTTAAATCGATTATGTACGCTCAAATCATATGTAGATATAATAAAAAGGTTAAAATATGATCTATCGGCACCAGTTGTAAAACGTCCACGTTTCAAAAGAATTAATACTAATATTTTCTCTCGTTTGATAAATGAACTAAAAAACGTTTTCTATACCTACCTGTTATCGCACTATATATTATTTTTATGATTTGTATACTTAATAAACGGAAACGGTCAATTACTGACGGAAACCAATACTAAATACACTATATAGTATTGTTGTATACATATTATAATATAATACCTCGCGCGTGCACACACACACATGCATAATATATCCAAAGTTAACTCAAACAAGTTTGATTCATTAATTTCGTAACAGAATCGGACGTAGAATTTATGGATGTACATGCGCTTTTGGGTGTGTTAAAAAGTGTTTATTCTTCCCAGTTGATTAGTAGATTGTTAACAGAAAATGTAAATCATCTATTCATATTTTTTCTTCTTAATTTTAATAGCTGGCAATTGATAATAATCAAAAAGCATTAGGACGCGTTGATGATTGGTTTAACCTTCAAAAATGCCTGCAGTCGTCTTAAATGTGCACTGTACGTTTACTCATATCGTTGTTGGTAAGCGACCCTGTTAAGCAGTCAAAAATGAATCCAACTCGTCGCGGTGCACTCGTTATTGTTACAATAACAGGGATTATGATGATTTTTGAGATATTACGTATCACTGAACCTAATGCACCTGGACACATTTTAATTTAGTAGACGTTTGTAAAGCACATATTACATATAGTATACCAATACCGTAGCACTTTTGGCCGATGGATTTTTTCAAGTTTCCAACAACGATCTATGTTGTTCTGCACAAATCATTTAAATATTTTAAACGGATGTCCATTTATACATAGAGTTGTAGGTAGGTATTTAGTGAATTATCCTTTAGAAGACAAAGTGACGACTGAAAATGTTATCGTATTTTTTAATACGTTGTACTCGAAAACAACGATTTTCATTGATGGGTGATTGGGGTGCACTATGCTCGTATACCAACCTATTAATTATTATATTTTGTTTATTTATTCATATAGTTAACTGGTACAATTACGTATATTATTTATAATTATTTTGCCTTCCTAAAGATCGAAAAACTGCAACTATTATGTCTCGTAAGGATTTTTTTTTTTTTTACAATCGTTTTGAAATGTCGTATTGCAGTCATTTATCCCTACCGTGCACAACCACAACCATTCATTTGACGGTAACAATAAATGTACTCATCTTCCTTGTCGGTAAGATAATGATTTTTGATCTTGATTTTTGATCCTGATTTTAAATGGTTCAGCGTACACCCGGTTGGATGGTTTTTATTCGGCCTATATACAGCATATACAGAAAACAAATTAATTATGTCATAACAAGCTACACTTAATGCTGTGCACATGGCTATAATATCATAACAATAACGTCCGAGGAAAATAATAACTCTCAGTTAAAAAAATCCATTATTGTTTTTCATTTTTACTTAACATCGTTTATTATTGTAACGCATACGAACAACGTACAATATGCAATTGTTTATCGTCGTCAATAGAAAAAAAATATATATACATTATCGCATATTTAACACAAAATTGGTACAACAATGATAAACAGCGTATTGACTTGCGTTTCTATTGGTTTTTGGTTCTTTTCAGAGATACGACTTATACAAAACGAACATAATAACATAATAAATTGTGTATATCCGTATACCTTGTATATAAACTGTAATAAACGAGTTATACAACATACTATGTTTATGTACAGGGAGAAAAAAATTGGTACCTATGTAATACTTCTTTTGCATAAAACGAAATACGTCATGAAAAAAATGAAAACAAAAAATCTATCGGATGTACTCACAACAAAAGTAAATTATATAAAAGAGTTGACACTATATGTAGGTATATATATATATAGTGAATGGTGATCGCTGAACACACCAAAACGTATGACACGTATATAAATGTATACGTAGGCCTAAATTATCAAGTTATCCACATTATAACTTGTTTGTACAGTGCATTACATTGTTCGTCATAATTCTCATGAAAATACGTCTTATAGAATATTATATATTATATATAAAAAAAATTATTAAGCGTTCCAATGTATAAAAAACACATATAATAATGATAATAATAAAAAAAAATTAATAAAAATCAAATATAAATATGAAATATTTGCAGAGCAAATAATTGCTACGTGTGCCAGTTTTTTTTTTTTTTTTTGATAGAGATCCCCGACGAACAGCGGTGGGCGTAAAATAAAATATAATATTGTGTTACACGCTCGATTTAACTACTGAATAACATATGTTTATTTACCTATTGTACACGATTTATCCAGCACACACAGGTACGAAACGGTATAATTAATGCGTAAACGGCGAACCTGCATAGTAAATCGGTATTAAATCAAACGATATTATATTGTTATATAATTATAATAACGCGTTGTTACGTTATACCGCGTGTACTATCGCAAACCACGTATACAGACACCAGCCAACGATTACGTACAGCTCACTCACTATAAACTTACTGTGGTACGAACGAATAATATATTAGGTAGGTACACGAACGCATTCCGACATTGACCTTTCGTATTGGTCCTTAAATTATTGTATAATAATATAATAATATGACCGTTGATTTTTATTTTTTTTTTCTGTTTAATTCACACATGTAAATATAATATTATGCTGTTTCCGTGTGCGTATACACGATATGCACAATGTTACATAGATGTATTTCAACGTAAAAAAAAAAAAAATGTTTTCAAGCGTTTCGATTCAAAAATATACCATACACATGTATTATGCACGTGTGGGTTTGAATTGAAAAAAAAATTAGATTAATAAATCACATTTTTAACCTACCGGGATCGTAAATAATTGCATAAAAGACTAAATCTTATAACTCGTCACTGAATTAAATATTTGTGTGAGTACAGAATAATTATAATAAGTTGGTTCTGTGAAAAAAAAATAAATAAATAAAAAATTGATTAAAACTTGTTAACTGTGCAGTGAATAGTGCAGTGTGTGTGTGCCGAATAGTTGTCCACATCAGAAATTATTAACTTACCTAATACATTAAATATGTATTTAGGTAGTCATATATACGACATGTTTAATTCTGTATAAATTGTAGACAATATAATGCTATTAAATTATCCAACCTCATATAATCGTTGGTCATTACTGGAGCATAGTTGAGATTATAATTCAACCATTAATTAACTAATTGTGCTAAAACCATTATTTGAAAGTTCTGAAGATATTTTAAGATATTTATTAAATATAGGAAAAAATATTGATAATTATTAATTATAAATTTTTAATTCAATCTACGCCGAACAGTCTAATCTTTGAATTTGTGAAATTAATTAGTAGACGTAGAAGTGCCGCGTATCGAAACTACCCAATCAATTAATTGAATAATAATGTATTGCAGATATTAATATAACGTTTGTATTAAAATTCGATTTAAGTACCTTATATATTATATAATGCGTTCCGTCTTCGATGCTTCCAATTATAATATTAAAACCATTAGAATACATTTATATTTTAATAATATTACTTATTAGATAAAACATCTCGTTGTATTATTAATTCCATAGATATATATATTTTTTTATTTTCAAGCATTTAAATAAAACGCAGTATTTCGTTTCTCGGACTCTTGACGTACCTAATATTTTTATAATATATGCCTACCCAGTACCCATAAGACATGTACCTATGCTTGGGAATATCTTCCATTAATTATTCAACTGCATATAATGCCACGTGATCCCCGTGCACGCGGTCACACGTGCATTATAATGTATGCATATCGTACGATGGGGATTTAACGGGCAAGTTTTTAAATGAGATAGAACTATATAAAAAAAATGCATTCATGGTGCGCGCCATAGGGGCCGGTTTGGTATACGCGGTATCGGCGGCCAAGTAAATGTTATCAAATAAACCAGTCTCTGTGAGTTGGCTGCAACCGGTTTCTGTATAATATTATTTTAATTCCACCCAAACCATATAAATTATTTTACCTTACGCGTTTTGTCACCTCGTCGTGGATGCAATTATGGAGAATAGCCCTCTCGCACATATACCTACCTAAACATATAAAACGCCATTACACACGCACCCATATAAATATACTCTTATAGCTCCTCCGTGCATTATAATAACGTTATGATATAATAATAATAGTATTATAGCAATATTAGTATTTTTGAATCCAGTTGTTAGCGGCTGATTGTGAGGATGAGTTTTGGTTCCCTAACATTATTCATATTCCACAAATGTGTCGTACGCGTATTATTTCGAAATTCATGTTTATATCAAAGTGCAGACTTCATAAAATATACAAGTACCGAAGTAATGCCCGTGTAATCAGCATTATTATAATACCTACGTAATAATCGACAGGTATATTTTTCCGATTAAACAGCAATAAGTATCTAATGGACGTTTGCGTATAAAAACGACAATGGTTTACGTTTCTGTGATGCATTGTACAGAATAGTAAATTTTGTGATATGAATTTCTCTCAGCCAAAAATTATTGGTATGATGTACAGGTGTCATGGAATAATACCGAATAAATGGAAAATAATAATTATAGTATTAAGCAAAAAGCTACAGTCTTAGAAATATTTAAGTGTACGTCATGTATATTGAAATATCATTACGGTTATATGATCATCGATTGAAGATTGTAATTTTCGTTTTTAAATTTACATTTATGGACGAGTTATTATTACAACCGTAGATCTACATTAGTCGTATTAGTTTTATAGACGAAAAAACTTAATCTATTAAAATTTCGAATCGGACTTCAGTTTGCCAATCTACAACGCGCCAGTCAAATCTCACTGACTTACACCCAAAATGGAATTATATTTATATTTTGGAGAACATTGTTTTAATCAGATAAGAAGTTTTTTTAGTGCCTAGTTGTTTTTTTTTTTTTGAACAAATTAAGAATTTCATTTGATAACTCTATCGCATTCTTTATGTGTAATAATTAGAATATTTTACATAAATACCTTAATTAACGATTATGTTGACAGAAGTCGTACAGTAGTAAAAGAGAAAGACTCGAGAAAAATAAAATTGTAACAATAACATTTTATTGTACTCCGCGTATATTATCACAGTATCATTTCAAAAATAATTTTAATAGAAAAGTCAAGTTTTTATTGATTATAATTTATAATATTACATATATTATACATAATATATTGATATAATATACCAATGCCCAAATTAGTAAATATGTTACGTGATATAATATGATGATAATGTCTTGTTCGAATAAATATTAAAAAAAAAATATGTATAATAATTATAAATCCATTTGATAAGGCTTTAAGTTAATTAACATTATAGATAAACATGACTTAACCTTTTTTTTTTCATTTGTTACCTTGGGTGAGAAAAAAAAAAGTTTGCCCAAATCGTTATCTTAAAAAAAATACATACATGCAGATAAATTGGAAATAATAAAAATGTGTGTTATTATTCTATTACTGATTACAAAATTTCAAAATAAATCGTCCGGAAGGGAGATTTTTCGGTACCTACAATAATGTCGCTTGTGGCGGTTTATTTTGAATTGATTACAGCTGCAAAGATTGGCATTGTGAAAACCCCAGATTATATCCGGGACGAGCACGGTATTGTCGATAATAGTCTAATATTGGCTGCAATAATGCATAATATTCTGACTATACAGATATAAATGTATAATAATGTGTGTTATTATATGTTTGTATGCACACCGTGCACTGTGAAGGCATATTATATCGTGTTATCGACGTTATCGTTCGTCCAGCGACCAATTCTGTTTGATTTCAATTATTGTCGGTCTCGGAGCTTCAATTCTTGTGCGGAAAACGCGTTTTCTCACCTAAAACATATCTGGAATACGGTCGACACCGTATTGTACACCGCGTTCGTATCGTATGAACCGAGTAGACGATTTGTTTTTTTCTTCTTCGTATAATAATATCGCGGTGGCGTCAAGCTAACTCGATCGGCGTATAAAACAATAGTGCATAATATCATAATATTATTATAATCATGCGTACAGACACCCTGAAATCGTGGTGGTGTTGCTCGACCAAACGCGTCTACTCGCCAACATTTCCCCCGGACCATATGCAACATTCAGTACAACAACCACCTGCGTTTTCTTTGTTACAGAAACTCAACGGAAGACTGCTGTTCGCCATCATAGCGTCGGCTTTCGGCTCCGCATTCCAACACGGATACAACACTGGCGTGGTGAACGCTCCTCAAACGGTAAGTAGAGCCGTTATAACATAATAATAATATTATATACAATGCGTTAACTACGTTTTTTTTATAATGTACATTTTATTGTACCTACGTCGTAAACGTCTTGGTGCACGGTCCCGGGGCCGGTTCTATCCCTGTCGGTGTAATTTATCCGTTCGAATTGGTGCAGGGGGGGGAAACGAAAAGAGGAATGCCGTCGGATAAAAAATACCCGAGGATAAAATAAAAATATGTGAAAGAAAAAAATAAATCAAAAGATAAAAAACCTCTACCGCCGTCGACGTCAGATTAAGGGTTATTCGTTCTTTGAAGGGCATACCTGGGTCTTAAAAACCCGTAGTATACATACTTACACGCGTGTATTATATCATTCGTGCAGGAATACCACTATACGGTATACCTCCATCCGTTATATAGTACCTAGTGGTCGGTGCACACGAGGTTCACCTTCAATTATCGATTTTCAGAGGCTTATTTCTCTGTCTGTCTCTCTACGCCTCCCTTTCTGTCTTATGTTTAACAATTAATCACGTTTTTTTCCTCTTCACCGAATACGAAAACTCCAAACTTCGTTCTACCTACGCGCCCTCAGCTGTAAGCCTGTGATATCTGAACCGTGCACGGACATACCTAAAACATCCTGATATAGAATAAAAAAATAAATTTATATCCCACGTGGCCATTTGTATATAAACCTCTACATAATAAACACCCATGTTGTCGGTATGCGAACGATAGGCTTTATGGTGCTGCAGCACGGTCCGTTATTAGACATGTTTCCTTCTGATATAAATCTCATTTTAATTTTCTGTATAATATGCGTCATCAAAAAGAAGTTTTTTTTTTTTTAAAAACCACTTTTAAGAATGCATTTTCCGTGTCCTATATAGGGTTACGGCACACATTTTAGATTTTAGTATTGTGCAACGACGCATGTAGGTCTATATTATATATGTATAGTTTCCATATATTATAATATGTTTCTATAAGCAGGAAACATAACTTTACGGTTACTGCAGCGGTATAATACGTATCGTGTATATTTTATCGATGTTACTTTATTTTTATTTTTATAGCGTATATACCTACATAATATAACATATTTTATCGATTTCGTTACACCGTTTTGTATTACTTATTAAAATAGGTTTTATGGGAGAAAAAACTAACCTTAAGTCGAAGTAAAATTAAAATATATTATTATACGGTTTCTTTCGTACGAGTCTAGTTTATACGAACGGTGATCATTAACGAATATTACTTCACTATTCGAAGCACATACCAATAACATTAAAATTTATAAGAAAAAAAAAAGGCGCCAGGCTGACATATTATTTGTTTAACGTGTCACTGCGAGATCGTATTTTCATCGGTTCTTTCTGCCGCCAGCGACGTAAAAGTAAATGGTTTATTTGATCCGAAAAACGTCTTAATCAATTCCGTCCCCGGTAGTTGCAAATTGCTCTGCCTCGTCATGATGACATTTTATTTATTAGGTTTTTTCCGTCCTATTGGTGACGTATGGGATATCGGGTTTCTGATACATCTTTTTTCGTTTGAATTGATAAACTTTGAGCACGATTACACGATGAATCAACAGTCATCAAGTCCCTTGTGGGAACGATGAAAACAAAATACCCATATACAAAATTGATTCTATCAAAGCAAATCCGGTTGCATCTAAGAAAATATTAATAGTTTAGGTTTTGGTAATTTTTCTAGAAATTCTTACGAGATATATTGAATTGTATTTATCATAAGTAAAGTAATCTTATATTCTCTTTCGTTGTTGTTAATAAATAATAATGTTAACAACAGAAGTATACTCAAAATATTCAACTGAAGATCATATATGATTTAAAATGTATTTAATTCATACATATTTTTTGGGAATGGGACGATTCGGTGCGAACGTTTCGGCGCGGACGTTTCGACGATATGTCGATACAACGATGGTCGTTTCGGTTTCGGCGTATGATCATTTCGGTGATAGGTTGATGATATCATTTTATTTATACTTGTATTATATTATTATATTAATATATTATACGATGTACCAAGTACTATTTCCGTACGTGTATTATTATTACTATACTGCATTATATATATTATATGTACATCAAAAAATGATGAAAAATTATTTACTATGGTTAATACATTACAATCTGATTTAAAACCACAATCAATTGCTTGTGACTTCGAACTTGGTACCATAACAGTGATAAAAAATTCATTTGAAGACGTAAATATTTTCGGATGTTATTTTCATTTAAGTCAAAATTTCTTGAAAAAAATTGGAGACTTACATTTATTATCAAGGTATAATAATGAAGCAGACTTTTGTGTTTCCACCAAATTAATTATTGCATTAGCATTCATATCTTTGAGTGATTTGGATATGGCTGCTGATGAATTAGCAGACGAACTTACAGATGAGCTAATGCCATTATTTGAGTGGTTTGAAGAATTTTACATCGGGAAGAAAAATCGACGTATTGGAAGAAGAAAACCACGCTATTCGCCTGACATGTGGAATCTTTACCAAAGAATTCTAGAAGGTAAAGACCGGACAAATAATCATGGCGGAGAACAGGCGTTTAAATATGCAAATAGGAACTCATCCAACAATTTGGACCTTTAAATCAAACCTTAAAAAAATCCAAGCGGGACGTGATACATATTACGAGCATCTTGTGTCAGGAAACAGCCTTCCTAGGAAGATGAAAAAATTTGTAGAAACTGATAAACGTATAAAAAAATTAATCAATAATTATGATTGTAACTATAAAATGATTTTTCTTAAAGGTATTGCAAACAATATTGCTTTAAAATAAGATTTTATATTTTAAGTACTTTTTTTTTTTTAATATTTCTTAAAACGATTGATATTTATTAAAAATGTATTTGGATTGATATAATTTTTTTTTATTTCTAACTGCCTTTTTTATCGCCGAAATGGTTACGTGTCAAAATGTGGTTTCGCCGAAACATCCGCGCCGAAACGTCCTAGATCCATATTTTTTACGTCTACACATTTTGAATTACATAAACGATGAACTTGATACTCTATATGATGTCAGATTGAAGAGTTTTAATTTTTTATTTAAGAGTAATCGACAATCAGCACTATAGTTCAATAATTATCAATTTAATTACTTATTAACACTTAGTAACATTAGTTGTTAAAAACTTGGATTTAAAGGCAAGGCCGCAGGGGAAATATTACGCGTTTTACCTTAAATTACTTTAATAAATTATTTAGAGGTCAATCAAGTTCAAAAAATCACCCTGCATTTCTTGAGTGTTATATATATACATTACTTAATTTGATTAAAGTCGTCCACTCCCGACGTTACACAAAGAAACTATTGAAATCTCGCTACTGTCGTCACGTGCGTCCACGATCGTCATTCCTACCCCCACGTCGTGACCGTATTTTATTTGTTTTTATATTCATGTGTTGACTTATTCAATTGTATCTTTAACGTTACAGTTGATCGAAAACTGGATTCGCTCCGTGATATCGGAGAGAAATGGTGGAGCTATCGTGGAAAAATCACAAGTTACCCTGATATGGGCCGTAGCTGTAGCGATATTCTGTTTTGGTGGTATGATCGGCGGTTTGATGACCGGAATCGTCGCCGAGAAATTCGGTCGGAAAGGTGGCTTACTCGTATCTAACTCGCTGGTCGTCATATCGGCTCTACTCCAAGGTAAGCACGATTTTATGATATTTTCTTGTTGTACGAGTAATTTTATAGTGCAATTAATATCGGTAATAAACTAATAATTAATAACAATATTTATACATACATGATATATTTACGTGTTATGTCGCATTAAGTATATAATATATAGTGCAAGAGCTTCAATAATCCATATAAACTCGATTCTTCTGTGTATTCTATATTAATTAGTTTAGTTTTCTTACTATAAATATACATTATAACCATTCAAATCCTAACTATAAAAATAAGTACAACTTTATCTTATAACAATAAAAATAAATTAAGTCGTGGATATTGTTAAATATCACCTTCACTATTCTCTTTATGTATGAATTGTAATGTTTACTCTTGTTAGATTATTATTTAAAACAGAGAAACCATTATCAATTATTATTTATATTCCCTAATGAAACTACTTTTCTATTTTACCATCACAATAATAAAATAGGTCTACTGCGTTGTAGTATAATACTATAATGCTATATTAAATATATTATGTTATAACGTAATAAATAAATAAATACAAATAAAATAAATGTCTAAATGAGTAGGTATAAGGAATTTCGATTCAATTAAAAAAAATACTTATAGTGTAATGCATATTTTTTTTTAAATTTATTTTATGTCTCGACAACTATGGCTATTAGCTTACAGATATAGTGACAGTATGTTTATTTGGGAACGTTAGATTTTTGTATGGACCACGAATATGTGAATATGAGCACAGTTCGTCGCTAAAAACCCGGGTGGTTACCCATCCAGGAGCTAGGACTCTGGATGGTGTTTAACCGCAGTACTGATCAGCGACTGCGGCTGACCACAACACTACACCATGACCTGTAATGCATATTATATAAATATGAATGTATACAGTAATGATTGAATACAATTTTACTTTTTCTTTCACCAAGTGTTTCTAAAATTTAATAAATAATTCGCATAGTTAAAAGGATGTACAGATTTCAAGTAAGAAGATGCGTAAATATTATAATATGAATAAAACATCCACTACTATTTCAACATTTTTAATTTGATAGTAATTTGTTTGTTTTCAATTTTCTAAAATTTATTTATGATGTTAAATTTTCAAATCCTGTCACGTTATTTCGTTCGCGACGTTGGTCTCACGTATATTTTGTCTGTAAGAGAGCGCTCTCCTCGGATCGTGCAATGCCACATACCTAGTACTTACACGTATTATTATATACATACATAATAATCGCCTACTTGTCGATATATCAATAGTTTTCTACCCACGCTATGGCTGCGAACCTCGTACTATTACACCTTAGTATTTGTTCCAAACAGAACTACTGCACAACGGCAAATAGCCAGGGAAGAATGAGACGGGGAATATAACGTCGTGATATGATATCGATTTCACCCCCGGAAGTTCTTTCTAATAACTTAAAATAACAAACATGATATCACGGCCGTTGGATGTTATTTATATAATATTATACCCGTTAGTTTATATAGTTTTAAGTAAACTGTTGTAAATCGATACGCGTTGAAAAAATATAAAACGGTTGACGAACGGACGAAAAAGTATTGTATAAAATTAAATTAAATTTAAAATTTGTAAAAAATCTAATACACAAAGATTGAACGATTTTTACAATATATTTAATACAATATGCTGCCCGTAAGTGAAAATTGATCCCAACACTATGATTTGACAGTGCATATTAATAATTCGATCGTTATGTTTAGAGTAGGGATCCACATGCAATATATCGTTCGTTTTAAAGGGGTCGCATTTCGGTGATTCATTACAAAGGTCAATTCGTATAATTTATCGTTCCAAGCGGAGGATTTATCCCTAATGATAAACTATTAGCGCCAGTTTTCGTGTACAATGATACAGTTGTCAATAATAATTAGTATCGCAGTGTATGCGCGTGACGATGACGTCCCAATTGATTTTAATTGAGTCCCGTATTACTAAGGACGCATTTTTTTTCACTAGTGTTCCTATAAGGACGAATTATACGATATTCATAAGTCAACCATTGCATTGCCCGTGTAAAATATGTATGTATGTATGTATGTATAGCAGTAGTTATTTCAAGTCATTTGGTGGCACTTTAATATACTTTATACGTACATCAACCGTTTTGTAATGATGACATTTATTTATTTTTATTCTTGTCCTGCATACAATAACTCACGAAGAAAAAAACACTCGGTCCCGGTCCCAAATATCCGATCATATTATCGACATATATTTCGTAGTATTAAAATATAAATAATAGATATTATACGTTTTATATCGAAATATACGTTTTTTTTCCATGCAATACAGTCGTTCAACACGATTAATAGTTTAAACATTTATAATCTACTGGTTTTGTCGTGTTTGACAAATCACACGCTTCAATCGTTATGTAATACCATTAATTATAAATAGTGTTTGTATTATCAATGGTTACACTAGTGTTTTTGTTTTCATCGCTGGGTTTTTGGTACTACAAATGTTACGTGAACTCAACGAACCGAGTACAAAAGTTCAACCGTTCGTTAGAATATCGCCGTTTACATACACTATTATCATAAATTCATAATATTCTATTCAAAAAAAATGTTGTTTTGATGATGTATAGTATAGGTAACAATTTCATTGTTTATTTTTCGCGGACACTTGTAAATAATTATATAAGACAATATAAAAAAGGAAAAAGTCCGGATCAATTATTAATCGTTATAGTATCAAACAATTTGGTTTCATAACATATCTAGTCGTATGTTTTAATGTAAATTAGAATGACAAAATAATTAATCTTAAAGCGTAAATGCTCGATGTATGAATTTTCCATAGGTCACATGGATTTACATAACGTTTGCGTATGCAGTATGTCGTATTGCCATGTTTAAAAAAATAACACAATTCTATTTTTGTAGAAGCTTATAAAATACTAAATAAATGTGAATATTTAAAGAGAATTAAATTTTTATTTCATCAATTCTATACAGCGTTAAAGGTTTATTTTTCGTTGTAGGTATATTTGTCTATACATTTTGTCTACAAATTCTATACATCATAATTTTTAATTTACAGATTTGTGCACAATACATGTATTTTTAATAAAGATAATATGTATAACATGACAATATAGTTTCAATTACAATAATATCTAAACTATCTATTTTTTTTTATATATATCATAATAATTTATATTATAAGTATATACAATGAGAATAATAAGTGATTCGTGATTACGTGCATAATTCACTTGCGCAAGAAGCCACCAGCTGAAGACACTTCAACGAGACCTTAAAAATAATATTTACCCAATTGATAAATTTTAGCGCCATTTCTGCTCGAGTCTTGTGAGAGGGTTGTCTGCCACCAGCAGGTACACCAACCAAAGCAAAATATTTCGAAAGCTTGTTTGGAAAGTTTCACTAGATGCAGTCGTGATTAAACATATTGGTTAGCATAAGTCGATGCAGTTACCGTATAAATTCTAATAAATCTATAATTGTAACCAAAATAACGTTAACTGAACGATTCAGAAATGCACGAGTATGGTATTTCATTATTACAATATATATTTGGGAAACTTATACATCGAGCATTTACGAATGTGATGTATATATATTATTATATTTTATTGAAAACATCGTGGTATATTCGACGCGTCCGTCACACTGCTGGTGGAGCACGAATCCAAAAGTATGACATTGTTTACATGTGTTCTATGCGCATATTTATTTGCGAATTTATAGGTACCTCTGGTGTAATACACAATATAATATTATACAATGTACAGCACACACGTTTTCGTCAAACTTAAAGAAAAAAAAAAGAATAACCTACGTAAATGTATCTTGAAATGTATTATTTGGTGTAGCAAGTGATGCTCATGAATTATTTATTCGTATAATATGTTCGTATGAATGTAGTATGTGTGTATTATTATGAATTATTAAGTTCAGACAGTTTTTAACATATAGCATTTACTCATGTTATACATAAATATTATGGAACACGTCGACGTGTACATATATACACATAAGTACACGAATAGTGAATACATATGTTTCAGGAATAGTAACTTTGTGATTTTTTTCATATATTTTTATTTTCTATGCGTCTCGCATTGCTAAACACAATTTTTGGAGATTTCGAAAATAAAAAACCATTTGTCGGTATGGTATAGCCGCAGTAGTTGCAGTCGAGTGGCACTCGTGATGAGTTCTAAAAGCCGTCGTCGTTTCATCGCGACTAACAATATTCAATATACGTAATAATATTACATTAAATACTTAAACGATCACTTGAAACGTTATTCATTTATCTGAGAATCGTATAAACCATAATATTATTTTTGAACCGGTCGCGTAAGTCTAACACTCAAACGACGTTTTTTTTTTAAAAAAAAAAAATTTAAGACAACATTCACCATCCCTTCGTTCACCACTACTTCGAACCGTGTAGGCCTAACCTATAAACACACGTCGTGTATAATATTATAATATAGATTTCGCACTGCAACTTTTACTCGTATAGAAATGCGCACTAATATCTGAATCATGCAATTCGACTGTGCAATATCACGTGATAGTTGCACACTATAACATTGTGTATGTATTTTATTTGCTTTTTTCCCACCCGCCCGTGATTTGCGTGCGAATATAATAATATATTATGTACTTTCACCACCCATTGCGGTGCCCATTACGGTTGTTTTATACCATTTAAGGCGCGGTGTCCTTTTGATGCACGTAGTGTTTCCTACATACGACTATTGCACATCAAGAAAACGGTGGATATTGTAATATATTATAATACGCTCTTAAGTACTTTTTTATTCAAATGTGATCAAATCTAAACGTTTCCATACTGTCACCGCTTATAACTCCGTGCGAACCGTATACGGGGTCATAATATACTACATAATTAACGTGTATGTAGAAAATGTGTAATGCAATATAAACACTACTATTATGCATGCAGTTGAATACGACGGCTCGAATGTTCTGATTAAAACTTAAATCAGTCATTATAATGATATAATTAAATTATCCATCATTAATATTTATGCACTTCGTAAAAAAAAAAAAAATCGAGTCTTTAATTTCATAACTAAGCTAATTACTTAGAATCTAACTAAATATACTAGTAAAAATACACCCGTAATTATTATTTATTAATATATTACACTGGTTAAACTTTGAACGATAGTTTATAGTCATAGACGTGGTAAAAGTTTAACGATCTCGTGGGAATCTAAAAAAAAATGTTTATTTTCAAACGAATCCAAATGTATACCATCGCATATAAAAAGCTAAAAAAAGCGAAAAAAATGTCACTATATGTCACCACATTTTCCTTTGTTTTATTTATTTTTCGTTTGTTTATCATTATAGGTGTTTCGAAAATTTATTCATCGTACGAGTTGATCATCATCGGTCGATTCCTTATCGGTATCAATTCGGGACTTAACGCTGGCCTGGCTCCAATGTATCTCGCCGAAATTTCTCCAATGAATCTCCGTGGATCCGTAAGTATATAAGTGCTTTGTTCTGCACTTTTCATAGTATATAGATACGTTTCGACGGTTAGATTATTGTCATTGTTGGTAATTATGGTCTTCGGAATCGCCGATTTTAGCGGGTCACTAAAAATAATATTCACCCATAAAATACATCATGTCTATAAATTGGTTTCCATACGTAAAAGTAGGTTACTCATGTTTTTCATAAAAATATAAATGATAGTAATTTTTAGACTTACCAAAATTTCAAAGACTAAGGTCTATTCCGTTCATTATATGAATGGATTACAAAAACTATCAAAATTACTGATCAGTCAATATTCCATCCAGGAAATGTTTAGATCATTATTTTATCATATGTATAGAACGCAACGATTTAAAGTATAAAGATATTAAAAGTTAAGTATAAAGTAATAATAGTTGAATATTTAAGTGGTAATACATTTTTCTTATTCTTATTCTGATTGAAAATTGTAAAATATTTAAACGTGGATTTATTCAATGATTAGGTTCATGACCTAGAATGACTGTAGAATGAAAGTAAATTCTAAAAAGTAAGAGAACTTTTCCGTTGTGGTTAATTGGATATTATGCGCATTGTACACACTTGACATAGAGAGAAAACCAATTCGTATTTTTCCGCATTATTTTTTTTTTTCTTATTTTTTCCTTGCTTCGTCGTTAATATATAGTAATTTTAAAACGAAATTTTTATTCATAGGTCGGAACTGTTTACCAGTTGGTCGTCACCATTTCGATATTGGTTTCCCAAATACTGGGTTTGGACTATATTCTGGGTACGCCAGACAAGTGGCCCGTTCTGTTGGCGCTCATTATCGTGCCGGGTATATTCATGTTCGTGACGTTGCCATTCTGCCCGGAATCACCAAAGTACACGTTGATCAACAGAAAGAAAGACATCGAAGCTGAAAAAGGTACGTGTACACTAAATATACGTGATATTATGACAATTTAAGGATACAATATTATAATGATCCAACGTTGTGCGGGTTGAGACTTGACTGAAATCTTAAGTGCACACGGCATGGAACGATAAGAACGTTTTCGGTATTGAGTGTCAGTCATTAGGTAATTAGAGTTCTCGGTAGCGTCGTCAAACGTACGTTTTAGTCGATTAAAAACATTAAGTAATTACGCGTGCAACAGGTTTGTACATAATCCAATGCGTAATCGTTCGCTGAGGAATTTTCAGGCGTTTTGTGTAGGCAATTCTAAGGAAGAGTAAGAGATATGAATTGTATTTGCGTAGTGATGGTTTTTAACCAAACACAATAATTACACATTTAGTTTTGCACTTGACTTCTGTTATCGATCATCGAATCACATTTTCGCGCAACACATTTTCGACAATTTTTAATTGATGTCTATTATTTTTTAGTATATTAGATTTTTCACTTATATTACGTAAATTTAGTATTTACGAGTATTTAATATCATCGCCTAAATTTGATCATCATTAAAACTCTAGTGGTTCAGATATTTGCATATTTTGCAATCCTCAACCTCTTTTTGAAAAGTACTAGTTGGCTGTTCTATTGACTACACGTAAGCCATAAATTTACGTACCTACTACACTTTTTTACCAACATAGTACGTTGCGTGTAAAATTGCAATTTTTTTCAATTAAACGGAAACTAGGTTTTCTAAATTTAGCAATAAACCTTTAATTTATTCTTTAAATACGTGTGTATAGGTAACATGATAATATGTAAGTGCACATTTTGAATATACAGTTGTTGACGAAATACCTCGTTAAAATGATGTAAATCGAGTTCTAGTCTTAAGTTCATTTGTAAATCATATACGAATGATATTATGTATGATTTACGTGAACATCGATAACATTTATAATACCTATACGTATGCTTTTAAAATTGTCATACTCCACCGCTGCCGTCGTTGTTTTCCGTGTAAATTACACATCGTTTTATCGTATTATTTTCCATTCTAATTAAACGTAACCATTTGCGTGCACAGGTTTACAATGGCTGAGAGGAACGCTCGAAGTGCACGACGAGATGGACGAAATGAGAGCCGAAAACGAGGCGATGAAGGTAATTCCTCGCGTTACTCTCCGTGAAATGCTATCGAATCCTATGTTGAAAATCCCGCTCGGAATATCCGTGATGATCATGTTGTGCCAACAGTTGTCCGGTATTAACGCTGTAAGTACAAAGAATACATTCGTCTACATTGATATTATCATAATAATAATGTAATGATAGTTATGCCGTACAAGGTTAGGGTAAACACGCAATTTGCGCTGAAAATGACCAAAATATATGTATTATGTATACGATGTATAACGTGATTACTTCTAAAAATACATTATGATAATAATATCGTAGCATGATTTTTTCCGTGGCATTTAAATATTGCATTATTTTTCTCTTCAATGATAAACTAAACTGTAATAATTAATCTTGACACTTAGATAATATTTACATATAATAATAACTCGCGGGATTGATAGAAGTCTGAACATTAACTATACTATTTCAAAAATTATTAGTTATCATTAGACACTAATATTACTCATGTGGATGTGTAACATTTTTTTTTTTTTTTTATCGATTAGATGTACATTCGTCTAAAAAATCCATGATGTATCTCGTTGACATAATAACCACGGGACCAAGTGGGAATCGAATAAAGTGAAATTGTTTTAGTCTTACACTACAGTACACAATATGTGCATATATTTAAAATCTAAAATTCTTGCAACTAAATAAGACACTGCTTTATTGTTGCCGGATTAAATTACTGTTTTCGGTGGGACGCGAAGTGAAGCAAATCACCGTTGCAATACAGCTGAAAAATGCGCAGAGTACATAATATTATACGAAATTATAAATTTACGCTGGCCGTACTCTGCTGGTATAGCATCGCCCCCGAAATGTAAACAGCGCGTATCACGAACGTATATATATATAATGACAATATTATTTGAACTGTAACTTTACGCTGTAAAAATATATCGGATCAACTTGATACCTGAACCTTGTACACCGTATTATAACACGTGTCGCCGTCTCGGTACGGTCATCGCGTACATGTTGTATTCGGTAGATTATACGTATTATTATGATCACTGTATGATTTAATACATTTGCGTCTAATACGTAAATAACGTATAATATCGTTTCCGCAGGTCATGTTCTTCTCGACGAAAATCTTCGAAATGGCTCAGATGTCTCCCGATGGCGCCAAATACGCTACGCTTGGCATGGGCTCGCTCAACGTGGTAATGACATTGATCTCTCTGTTCTTGGTCGAAATGTCCGGCCGTAAAACTCTGCTACTTATCGGATTCTCCGCCATGTTCATCGACACCGTGCTGCTGACCATCGCTTTGATGTTTGTCGTAAGTGATCTCAAAACCATAATCATTGTTGTAGAAATAAATAAGTCGCGAAACGCGGCCAATGAGAATACATAATATATTTGTACTCGGTTTCGGATATTTTGGACGTAGCGGTAGGGCCATGCACCCGGATCTCGGGGTTGAGGGTTTTCAGAGGCCACAGACACAAGTCCTAGATTTTCTTAATGATGTAAAATAATACATTACGATTACAAAATAAACATTGTGTTACCAAATTTTGAATAATAATTCATAACATTTTACAAAATATAATATTCCATAATGTTTTAAGAATTGTTTATTGGGGGACATTGATTCATTTTTATCTTATGTTCATATATTATTTTATTTTAAAATGTATTACACAAGATTTGTGTCAAAATATTTTTTTGCATCAAGTGCGCTCTCCGATAAACATTTATAGTTACACACACTAGCCTTCCTAGACTTGCAATCCTAATTATAACTTATATTTTTAAAATATTCCGTGGAATATTTCTGGAATTATAGTAATTGGTCGTAAATAAATTTTATTGTATATAAATTCGGTCAACTCAGTTACCCGCAAACCTACATACTTGCGGTATGGCTTTGTAACTTACGTTATCGTGTCGATTCACATTTTATTTTCCATGTATCATATTTACGTGTGCATATAGAATATAGTGTATGTTTTACAAAAAAAAAAAAAATAACCCCGTAATTATTATTATAATATTATGTTTACAGACAACGTACGTTTGGGTGTCTTATTTGGCCATCATCTTCGTGATGGTGTTCGTGATCGCGTTCGCCGTCGGACCGGGATCCATCCCGTGGTTCTTGGTATCCGAACTGTTCAACTCTTCCGCTCGGCCACTAGCCACCAGCATAGCCGTTGGAGTCAATTGGACGGCTAATTTTGTCGTCGGTCTAGGATTCCTACCCCTACAGGTAATATTATTTTTTCGGCTCGGCAATATCGTATCATGGCGTATACGATACCCGCGGGTCACAACCGCAGGAAAACTGTCATCTGGATCAAAGGGTTATAGTGGTGGCGCGCGTAGGCGCGATGATTTCGTTTCGCGCTCGCGTTGCAATCTTCGGCGTGCGAGACACGTTGGCGATTACTCATTATTTTATATTATATTATTACGACTACAGAACACAATTAGAATCGTATTCTATTAACGATATAATAGACATAGTTTGTCTAGGATCGGTTAGTCTGAATTGTGGTGATATGGAAATTTTTTATTTTTTTTTCTTATGAATTCATCCGCGGTATTGGATGTAAGAATGAATAGTAGATTGTTGTTTTGATTTGGGGAACTGTAGGTTTTTGGAACACGTATGTGTATGTGTGGCATGGTTTCGTCGCTAAAAACCTGGATGGTCATCCATCCGGGCCAAACGACGCCGGGCAGTGCTTAACCGCAGCACTAATCAACGAATGCGGATAACCAATCCGCCACGCCATGCCATTGATATGATATTATTTGTATCGTTAGTGTCATTATATAACATCATATTTCACGTAAACATTTTACTTTTTTTTTTAATTTTGAATCTGGTAGTAATGACTAATGAATAAAACGTAATCGTATATAAGGTTTTGTTTTATTATTGAGTATATCTATACTATGTCCAAACAAATTCTCGGTACTCACTACCTAGTACTTAGCAGATTACTGTGTAAAATACGAGTAGATCACACGATTTCGATTTTCGCCGGTAGGCCGAACATACTAAACGAAAAACTATTATTTTTGCTTCGCATCACGAAAATCAATCGTTTGATTATTTATTTGAAATTATAATACTATAGGCAGTGCTCTTCAAATACAATATTGTAGGCAAATAACTTAGAAAAGCCTTGTCTGACCTCTGACATAATCTATCTGTGGTCAGCTAAAGAGGATAGGTCAAGAATCTTTGTGATCCAATTTGTCAAGTTTACCTACTCACGAAGGAGGCATTGAATGCCTAAAACAAATTTAATACTGCATATTTCAAATATTTTTGTTGAAATATTTAAGTTGTAAGTTTGTTTAAAATTTGTATTTTATTTTTTGATTGACAGGAAATAATGGGCTCCAACGTGTTCCTCATTTTCGTCGTGTTGCTTGGTCTATTTGTGTTGTACGTGTACAAAAAAGTGCCTGAAACCAAAAACAAGACGTTGGAAGAGATACAAATGCTTTTCAGACAGGAGTCGTACAAATAATCGTCTGGTGTTCTGCGCAGTGTCATATATAACGTAATAGGAACACGCGACGCCGCGAACGAGAGATTCCTCAGCAGCCTGAAACTATAAATACATTTATACAATATAATATTATGTACGAGTACCTCTCCATATTCAAAAATATTTGATGGAAATAAAATTATAATAATATTATAGTCGTTATTATAGATATCCCCCACCTCCAATATGTTAATGTTATAATATTTTTACGTATCGTAACCAAATCACGTGGCCCCACGCCATCTATAGTCTGTATTATTAGTACTTCTGGCGTATAGTAGGCATACGTGACTTGTACATTTGAAATGGTCGTCGTCGTTTGCATATCATTGTATTCGGTCGACCCTGAGAAATCTTCCATTTATAGTATCCGTGTTTTTCACGTATTTCATTTTATATCGCGTTTTAGTCTTATATATATATATATATATATATATATATATATTATTATGATATATATTTTATATGAATTATGTTTATTTTCCAATTTTAAAAATTATTATACGACTATTTTGGCCACCCTCCCCCTTCTTTATTTTATTATATTTTACTTTTTTCCATACATAACTTAAATAGTTTTAATACTCGTAATGCTATAATATATTTAAACGGTAATATAGTTAATTTATTTTTAATTTTTTGTGAATTTTTTATTTAATAAAATTATAATTAGTTTTGTCATAGAATCATAATAATATTATCCTGCTTATTTCGTCCCTTCTAGAAAAACCAAACCCAGACTGACGTCCGTGAACCTCAATTATAAGAATTATGTATACCCTCCTACTAAGAAAGTATATAATATTTGAATATTTTATAATATCGCATAGACTAAAATAAATGTGTTATTTGGGTGAATATTTATTTTTTTATATAGTCTAAATATATTAAATACAATTATATCTAATGCATAAGTTATTGGATAAAATGTGTTACTGAATTAAATGCTAACTATAATTATAATAAAAATTGTTAGGCGTAACACAATAATATGTAATAGAGAAGTATTAAAAATATTTGCATTTACCACATTA
Source organism: Chaitophorus viminalis (assembly GCA_025469195.1). Taxonomy (NCBI): domain Eukaryota; kingdom Metazoa; phylum Arthropoda; class Insecta; order Hemiptera; family Aphididae; genus Chaitophorus; species Chaitophorus viminalis. The sequence continues at coordinate 238,177 of JAIPRK010000189.1, forward strand.
TCGACTGTGTACCTACAACATTTTGTTGGTTTTTTTTTAACTGTTGAGATTGTAAATTTCAATACATTAAAGCGCGATTTTTATTACATAATAATTATTGATAATAATATAATATACCTAATAATGAACCTTCTACTTGGTGTACTAAAGCTAATAATTGATAATGAACTCAGAGTTTCAAAGTGAATTACTGTTGTTGTGTTTCTTATAATACTTATTAAATATGAAGTAGATAACCGAACTGATGACTTTGAACCGCTTATATGAAGTGTAAAAAAATATGATAAGATTAGAGAAAAATGTTATTTTGAAGTACGATTTTTACTCATTTATTTTTATTTTTTTGATAAGTTACTTTCAGCAAATAAATCAACACTTAAATTTACATAATACGTAGGTACATAACATAAAGGTGATGTATCTATTATGTTTTAAACAAATCTCATTTTCAAAGAATTAGTACACAAGTCTATAATTTTATTTATTCATTATATTTATAAATATGATATTTTTTTTTTTTTTGTTATATTAATTTGTGTTCTACTTACATTAATTAATATATTGGACTTAGAATTAGAACTATTTAGTTGTAAGTTATAGGTAATTTTGTATGTACTCTAGCCATCAAGTTTAAGATAATACGTTTTATATCATTAATTAATTCAATTAAAATATAGTTATATTTGTCAGTACAAATCATATATATTATACAAAGCTTTTATGTATTATTTGTAAACAATGTATTATGTAATACGAATGTTTTACTTTTACCGAAAACAAAAGACTACACCAACGATGGTACATTGTTTGAGCCGCGTGAATGTAACATTATTTTCGTTTAAATACTATAATATTTCAATACGCATACATAATATCATAATAAATCTGCAACTGCCAGAGATATTTTTATAATCTAAATTCAGATTATATCCTCACTATCACATTCATTCTATTGAAAAAAAGTAAATAAATAGCCGATAAAGATTCGCTATTCGTTGGTAAATGCATTGAATCGTTCAGGGACGGTATACCGAATTAAAATATATGTACAAAAATAAATTTATTCAGAGTAAATAATAAAATAAACAAAATATGTTGATTTGGACAATGAGTGTGTTTATAATGTAACTAAAAAATAAGTTTGAGTCTTGGGGGAAACCGAATAATATCGTACTAAAGAACTGGGGTGCCCACGCGTTTCAACGTTTCAACCGTTTTTCATAGACCCATCACACACACACAATCTAGTAGGGTTAGGTTGTGTTAGCTCCAACCTACTGAATTAAACACAAATATAGTGTTTGTCTATCGTCAAAGGAATGGAATAGAATAATCTCCCATTATGTGCTAACTCTTATAAACGTATAATTTATTATAAGCCTTTTTATCGACACGAATTAAAAAGTAACGAATCGTTTATAATATTATATTATATTCTCTGTGTTTTCATTTCAATAAAAACTCCATCGTCAGCTGATATTCAATACATAATGCAATCTTAATAGGTACTATTTCAATAGGTTCGAACCGCAATAGCCAAACTAACAGAGATAGGTAGCAATAAATATTACGTTTACGAGACATGCCGCCGACACATTAAACATTGTAATCTTATAAAGTTATAACCTACAGTATATTATTATAGATAACGTTTTTTCAATAGGTTTTAATTGTCTAGACGTCTTCTCGAAAGTAATTAATTTTTTTTTTTTTTAATTTACTCATGCTTAATCAATCACAATGCAATCTTATCGAAAATACTACAAAACACGCGTGTAATATGTTATAAGTCATAACTAACAAATCATTCTTGTATTATTTCGTTTGTGCGGTCATTGAAGTTTATCGATATTACAAATGCAGCAAAAATCTAAAAATTAAAATTGAACGGATTAGACCGTGGCTTATTTTATTAGCCGTATATTAGCGATTTGCCAGCCAAACACTTATCGTTTTCAGATATTCTTGAACTTTGCACGCATGGCTCGTAAGAATATTATAATATTTATAAGTGGCTTACCTGATATAGGTACTGTGCAGACGTATGTTTTTGATACCGCTAAAATATTGCGAAACGAACCAATCAATGATGTTCAATACAGTATTATGTTAAGATATTATAATCATAACTTTCTTTACTTAAAGTAATCACGATATTGTGTCACATGAAATTATGTCTCGAGTTAAGGACACTACTATAGTATAGAACCGAATTGAAAACTCCTATACCGTGAAATCGTGATCCTAAAAATATTTTATATTTGAGCGGAAACAATATTGGAAACAAAAAATTAATATTTTCAAATAACCGAAACATCTTATTTGTAAATGACAATTAATAACGGTATTTATGATATTTATGTAATATAGTATTTGCCTTTTTCGGTTTAAAATTGATTATAATGTCAAATTTCGGACAATCGCAGTGTAAAATAACTTGTAACTTATAAGTAAATATTTTACTTCGGTACTTACTAATTATTTTCTACTTAAATATAACAATTTATTAACAAATCGTATTGACACTAAGACCAACAAGTTGGTTTAAAAATATATTTTATTATTTTTACATTCTACCCAAACCGACATTAACCGAAATCTTAACTGTTGAGTGTTTATTATTAATTTTGAAAAACTGAAAGCTGAACGAATTTTACAAATAAATGAGAACTAGTCACTATAGAACGAAACCAAAACCGAAAACCCGCAAATGTTTTTGAACTTGTTGTACGCAAGAGTCATATCAATGACTTAAATATCAAATATTTAATACTAAAATTATTACTAAAATACTAATATGCACAGTGCATTCATCGATTGTGTTCACTGTTCGACAATAATAAATGTCTGTTTATCACAATCTTTTTACAGATAGTTAGTAACCCGGCCGAAATGAAAATTTCAATTTGTCCGTGAGCACACAATAAATATCATAGGCTGCAATATATTAAAAAGATATAGATGTATATAATTGAATACGTGAAAGTCAACATATAAAAGCACACGGTGGCATGGTGTGGCGGAACGGTGCTTAATTATTGACCAACCGGTGCTGCTAGCAGTTGGATGGATGACTACACAACTGTAGTAGCGTTGTCCGGGACTTATACACTACCCCAGTGTTTGACCTCCTAAAAAAAATAAATATATAAAAAGCTCGTAGATCCTGAGTAGTATAATATCATGCGTAGGTATATTTCTGTAATAAGACTGTACAAACTTCTGTAAAAAACAAGTAAAAAATAGTACACCTCTAATGCCTTAGGTAGGTGTTTGTCGTAATAATTATACATTATGCGTATACCTATTTATATATACCATAACTTAAGTGTTATCATTGTAAAAATTATATCTATTCGCTAAGTTTTAATACTCGTATTTGTTTACGAGAATTAATATTATAGATGTGTGAACGAAGACAATAATATAAATTAATTACTGATATAAAGTGCAGTGTTAGCATGTGATAATATAATTCATCAGGTTTTATTTATTTTATTGTGATGACTAAATAATTATACATAGTGATATTGTAGATAATTAATATTATAATATTGTATTCTTACTATACGAACATATTATTGTTGTTATCGAGAAGAATAAAAAGTTGAATTCGATCTGTCGGCAGTTGCGTATTTATTGTAATCTGTTGCTTGTACTGCACAACTTCCTGCATCAACTATATCTTCGTAAAAAATTTTATTTTTACTAAGAAACTTTTATTATATTATATTATTAAAGTAACATAATATATCATATAAATTCAAGAATAAATAAAGTAATAAATTTGATTTGTAGATTTATTTATTTATTTTTTTTAAATAGACTTAGTTATCAAATTATAAACATTGACTTATTTCTTTAAACAGCTGACATATTATTCATACATTTCTGAATGTTAATATTATACCATTTAGAATATTTTTTTTTTTTTACATCAGAAGAGAAATAAATGAACAACTTATGGATTTTCGATGGTTTACTATGAAATGAATTTGTGCAACGGAAGGAAATTAATCGTTCCAACACTCGTTATACTCAACATGAATAATTTGGTAACATGAAAATTCGATAGCTAAATCGTATTTATTTTGTGTTCTCCTAAAATCTTAGCTACTGCGCAAAAAATCAATCGCGTATCGCTATATATCTGGTACCTGTGCGTTTGTACACGGATCATAATCCATAAAAGGTTTTAAATCGGTTGTTTGCTTTAATGCGTTTTCACGTGCAATTTTGTAATTAGTCAAAATATGTACATTCCCTGTTATTATATAACAGACGCGTCTATGTCAAAGCCATAATATGTTGAAACGAATCCTTGGTGATTCCCAGAATCTAAACGCAATTATAGTTGCTAAGAAGTCGGCATTGATGGTGACGTATGTGAGTATGTGATCTATGAATGTTCATGATCCACTTGTTGAACAAATCCAGTAAAACTATTTCTTTTGCAAATAATAATTTAAACGCCAATGCGCAGAAAAAAACATAATTTTAAAACCGCTAATGCATTTTATCTTTCTACACTTAAGTATAATCTTAAGTCTGTTGCTATTATACTATTATGAATGAAAACTATACAGATATCGTTATCACCATATCGGTGAGCTTTTAGATCTCGTTTATTCAATAGAATGTTATATGAACAAATGAACTCTCGTCTCTCAGTGTAAATACATTTAATTCCTAAGTTGTTCTCCTAAAATGTTTTCAAAATGTAGTAGATAAATATTTTCGAGACTTTCGTGATACTTATATTAGCTTATAGCGTATAGTAATATAATCCGAGAAGTATAAGAAAAGTAATCTGTCGGTTTAAATATATTACCACTTATTTTATATTATTATTGTAAGTCCTTAAAGGCAGAATATTGTTTTATTGTACTTATGCCATGGTTTTTAATATGAATACTAGTTTTTAGTAAACCCCTTAGTACGAGATTATAGTACATCGTAATACTCCGTAGGTATATTGTGTGTATTATGGCCGTTACACACAAGCGATGTTTCATTGTACGATTTATTTATCGTACGAAAATATTATCGCACGATATTTGAAACTACATGTTTATAAATAGAGCTGTTCACATGATCACGATAAAAATTTCAAAGTTATCTTTGCTTTAAAATTAACCATGAAAAGATCCTTGACAAATCATATAATATGTTAGATATCTTATAGAAATAAAAAATAATTTGGAAATTCTCTGTGTTTAAAAATACTTCGTAAGTTAGATCTAAACTTAAATTTGAATCATTTGTTTGGTCTCAATATTTGTCTATTCATTATGCTGAACTTGATAATGTTCAAAATACATTTTTAAAAAGTATATCATATACATTAAATTTTATTTTCTCTAGACACTCCATTAATTAATTACAGAATACTTTAAGTTCTTGATTGTCTCTTTTTAAGACGTGATTTGGCTGAAATAATATTTATTTTCAATGTATATGTTCTTTGTTCAGAATCATTATTAATAATGTATTACAAATAATAATGTTATGATTCCGGATTCCCTGACTTTATCTAAATTACTTAATTTAGATTAATATTTTACTTCACATTATAGGTTAGTACACCACTTAATGGTGTAAATTATTTTCTTAACAGCGCTCTTGGATTAGCCAATAAAGTATTCTATTCTCTTGATTATTTTTTAACTCTATACGTGATACTTCTGAAATAAATACTATATTATTTCTGACAAATACTAATTAATAAAGTTATCAAAATAATTTTTACCTTTTGTCATATATATTTAAATTTTATTTTAAAATATATTGCAATTTTTGTAAAGTACATATACTTCAATCTTGGTTGTTGTCTTTTGTTATTATTTGTATTCTGATATTTTGTAAAGGGTTTTTGTTCGTTCATCATTCAATAAATATATTAAGAAATATTTATATAAATACAATACTGAATACACAATATTCACAATATTCAATTGAACTAAATAATAACAACTTTTTTTTATGATTTTTTAATTAAATCTATTATTCATATTTATTTAGTTAATTAACACACAAAACATAGTCGAGATGATAGTTCATTTAAATATATTTTAATTCTCTAACATCTTAATTCTAGTAACACACAGTAAAATTAATTTACGGAGTGCTATTTGTGTTAGCTTATTTGTCAGACATATCAATTATTGTTAAGATTCATACAAACAATAATCCCATATCGTATTCGTATAATATTATTATCGTTATTGTTACATAATTTTTGAGTAAAAAATAACTATTTCTACCGTAAATTTTAAATACTCGGTATCATTACAATGCACAAAAAAAAAAAAAAAAAACAATATATTATAATATTATACAGTTTAACGAACATGTTTTGAAATACAATTTTAGTTATTACATTAAGATAAAAAATCATATTCAAATAGTCAAATATAATATTATTATAATTTTTATTGAGAAGGAATAATGTAGATCAATAAAAAAACCACTGGAGGTGAACACAATAATATAATATGGATGTGTATATATTATTCTGCTTTAATTTTCAATTCAAATTAATAATTGATGAAACTCATATTTTATAGTTAGAATTTTTAACTATTGAATAATTTTAAATAATCGATGACGTTTATGTTGTATTATATATTTATTATTTAAATACTATATCAAAAACTATTAGAATAATAATTAAATAATAAATAAGTTTTAAGAAAATCTATTCGTACGGAGAGTATAAATTAAAACAATAATAATTCATTCACAGGAAAAAGGAAATGATTGTTTAAGGAAAGTTATTCATTTGGTAAAGTCGACAATTGTTTACTTCGACTTTCTCGTTTCCGAAGTTATTAAAAACCATATAAAATTATAAATGGCTGAGTCGTTAGACTTAACGTCTTAAAAATAATTATAAGGCGTGTGCTATAGAGATCATTTTAAAACTAATATATCCCATCAGTGCTATAGTAAGTATGGGCAAGGGGGAAGGGGCTTGAAATGCTAATATGAATTTATATGTATTGTTAGTTTGCCGACCAAAAAAAAAAAAAAAAACCGAATAAATTGGTAGCTTCCTCTCGAAAATAAAAATAATGGTTAAAGTCTACAGCATTCCGTGGAGTTGGCTATTTAATAATATAATTCTAAAACAAACACTCGTTTAAAAACTAATTTAATTATTATTGGAAGGTAGACATTAGAAATACCTATATAATTTACTAATGATTTTATATAGTTGAAAACCATGGTGGTGGTTACTAGTTTCTAATAATATTATTTTTCTTACATACTAAACAAAATACTTTACTCGTTACAAATCATAATAATATTTTCAAGTGTATGCTAAAATATCTCTACTTTGATTTGTTTTGGGAATTGATATTATTATAATATTTAAATGGCCTATTTCCGTTACGTTTGTGTTATACTTCAGATGATCATTAACTGTTTAGCATCTGGGATTTTTAATCCAATAATCAAGGCCAATTTACATTTTTTTTTTTTGCAATTAAAGTTGACTGGCACGTCGTAAGGTTTCCAAATTTTCGATCAAAGCGTTGTAACACAATAATATTAGCTATATTGCATTGAATTCTACGATAGACATAAATAATAATACTCTAACAGCTATGGATAATTATATCGACCTAAAGCGACGATGAATTATCAATATTTTTAAATAACAACGGTTTATTAACTCACTATAGTTAATTTTCGAAACCTCGTAAAAGGTAATATTTATTATAACATTTGATATACTTTATTCGAATTTACTAGTACAGTTTGTACGCGTGCTTAAAACACATATTTATATTATTTTTAACAAAAAGATTATGTAGTTATTGCATTAATGTGTCTATAAACTATAACATCATTTAATCGTATCTATATTAAATTAATCGTATATATATATATATATAAAAATCGTATATTTATTAAACATTTCTAGAGATTCAATTTTATTATTTCACCCAACGGTCTCCGATGAGAATCGTTCGCATATATTTATGTACACATTATTATTATCATCATCATTGTCATCATCGACCATCGTTAATTACCGAGTCAGAGTACCAATGTGTACATCCAAAGCGTGAACAATACATGGTCTATATTACAGACAATGGACTCTATAGTTTAGTGATGTAGTCATACGTTTAATATGGTCACGCGTGGTACTGGCTAACATCATGTTATTTGATGGAAATTACCAACCCTTTGCTCGAACAACGTGGCTACGAAATTCGATCGTGCGCACATGTTATTACTGTTTTTATAACAACAAATGTATAATCGCAACAACAGATACGTGATCGTATAGTAAAACGAATGTTTTATGTTTAAATTACATCAATTACATTTGTGCGGACGTGGTCGATAATCGAGTTTGCGGTAAGAACATCAAGTCGATAGTCATCACAACCGCGATAACCGCTTTGTCCGTGTTATTGAAATAACAATGTTTTATCCCATTTTTTTTTTTCTTCTCTTTTTTCCTCTATTAATCGTATTATCACGCGAGTGATCACTATAGCGTCAATATTTTGTTGTTTATTAATATTATTCCTTTTTCGTCACTTTTCAAAAATGCATTGCTGCAATAAATATGCAGCGGTCGCTGCGTAACGTCTTCCGCGAATAACCGAACGTTTGAACGTTCGGTATGCGACGGCTTTTCCCTCGATTCCTTTTTAATATTATATTATAATATATTATTACACACGATGTACACACGTATTGTCAAAATTTTGTCCCTGTATGTCACAATGATTGTTCGACTGATATCGAATATTTTGATTGTTCAGTGTACATGGATCAACGGGGGAGGGGTGGTGATGAGATTTTTTGTACAAAAGAAAAAAAAATGAAAAAATAATAGAGTTCAGTTAGACTGAGTGCTGACGTGGGAGAAAAAGTGGGGATGTGAAAAAAAATGAAATGGTTTTGCGAGACGTGAAAATATAGCGGTTCGACCGTGGACATAACTCAATAAACAACAGGACTCCTCGCACGTACGACGAGCAGGACGGACCGATTGCGACGAGGATTCCCGTAGGTGTGGACAATAAAACGGAAGTGGTAAAACAATATTGGCTAGCGTCGTGAAACTTCTCTATACGGTGGTAGTTAAATGCGGGACAGCGAAAGTGTGTTGAATACCCTCTAATTATTATGGTACCAACATTATATGTACAGTACAAATTCATTATATTTATTGTAATATATATATATATATTTGTCTATTGTTATATTTGTTATATTTTCGTGTACACGCGGTTCGGGGGTGTGTGGACGTCGTAAAACCGATTCCCGTTGGTCGAAATACTGTACAGGTGTAATATTTGTAGAGAGCTTATTACAGATATAGGCCACTTATCACCTACGTTTTGTTTCATCTATGCATCATCACGAATGCCATGCACTAAGTTCTAGATCCGTGGTCACTAGTAGTAAGTAGTAACCAAAAAAATTACTGTATCAGTGGACATTTGATTTGACTATTAAGAGTTATTAACTAGATTGAGTTTATTACAAATTTCATAATTTCATTCTGTTTCGTGTACTTGGGAACATTTATAATTTAAATATTAATATTTAGTCGATAGTATTGTTTGGACGAAAGCAAGTCAAAAATTAGAGGATGGGAAGGTGGCAAATTTTTAAATTTTATACTATTTTTCTAAACATTTCTTTACTTGTTACTAAGTTATTAGTAATTTCCTAACTTGTTATTAATAATTTTAATATGACATTTTTTAAATCACAATATAATAGTTATTCATTTATTTTTTTAATTTAGGGTTTTTTGTTGCCCTAGAGCGGCTAATTTATAATTACAGCCCGGAAGGCTAGAACAAAAGTATAATATCAATGATCAAAAACGGCAACGCCAGTGCCCACTCTCTGATATCTAAGCTCTCAAGGTATGCGCATTATGACTTGTGCACAAAGACTAACGTTCTAAAATGCCAAATGTATTGCCAAACGCTACATAGATTTCTGTTGCAAAAATCCGTACCACAAGAAAGAGGAAGTGCAAAAACAATTACGTCACATAATAAATATAATGAAGCGAGTTTATGATTACGTTTAAATAATTTGTACAGCGTTACACGTAGAGCATCGTGAGCGTAATATAATTGTGCGTAACTGAGACAAAATCCGTTTTTCTTTTTTGACAATATACCTTTCGAGTACCTATACATGTATATCGTTATTGTTATTATGTACAAAATAGAGGGACCGCGATGACGACTGGAAGTTTTTTTGTTTTAAACTGCAGCATTAAAGAAACCGCCCACATCGGAACGTAATAACGTATAATAGTAAGTCGTTTAACGTTTTGCAGACTCGCAAGTCCATATATTATTATATAGAGAACCAATCGATTCCGTAATGTAATTGATTATATTCGTCCGGATGTATTTGGACTTGACAAATGCTCCCCAGAGGTGTATAGAAAACGATTTGGGAACTCTCCATAATGTTCAAAGTGTCTATTATAGTTCTAATCTACTGGAGAGTGAGAAACACTAATTAATAACTTTTTATATGCTTTTCAATGCATTTGTGATTTTTTTTTTTGGCAGTTTATTATTTATTTATTTTCGAAATGCCACCCTAAACACCACAAAATGGCAGAATAAAATGGATGTACAACAGATAATCGTATAGCGTTTGGTTTTTATATAGCAGTAAAATGATCATTTCAGAATTTCGGTCGAATATTCGGTTTTACAACGGCCGTGATCGTCCCGTTTTACCGAGTGTATATATGCATCCCGCACACATAGAACGGCGACATTTATAATATTATGTTTTGCTCTATACGCCGAAACCGTGTACAATTTATTCAAAGACTATATAAGGGCACCGCGTCTTCTCGTCTAAAGCTGGGTTCACACTTTACAGTGTACCGTGTATTATAATAATACATATATTGGCGATAAAGTGATTATGCCATAAGCGGAGGGGTTTATTTTTTAATATTAATTTTTTTTTTTAATATATGTCAAAAATATATAATATGAGATAATGAAAAAGGTCTTGGGGGAATGTAATCCCCTCATCTTCTCCCATTTAACCACCACCACTGTATATATATATATATATATATATATATATATTATTTCACGATCGTGTCCATATCCCGGTTCTTAAGGTGACGTTCACAATTTACGGGTTATGGTTAAAACCGTGATATAGGTCAAAAACATGACTTATTCAACGGTTTAAATACGCTAATAGCACATCAATATTAACATGATATTATTAGGTAACATTATATAATCGCACGTTGGATAATTGAAAGTGTTCCTATTTTTCGGTACCACGGATCAGAAAACGAGATGTAACCGGTGTGTATCCGGTATCGACCGCGGACAGGTTAAAGTAAACTTGGAAAAGTACACGGAACACGGAACACGGTTCACGGTGAAGTGCGAACCCGGGCCTTAGAGGAAGGCCGCGGTACGGTAAATATTTTATTTTTTTATTTTTCTTATAGGTAAATTATATAATATTATTGTTTATGTGTACATGAGTATAGTGTGTAAATGAATAATATATATTATTGTATATTATGATATTGTAGTATAATATAATATAATAGTGTTATAATATATCGTATTACTGCAGATGTTTGGCGGCGGCACGAACAACAATGATATAGGCCTACGTTGTGATACTATAAAAATGTTACGATCAAATCGTATTAATGGTATTCTAATATCACGTTGTGTTGCAATTGAGCGCCGCCGCCGGAGCTGAAAACACTTCCGACGTCATTGAAGGAGGTTTGCACATGATAGTAATATTATAATCTATACACGCGTCTATAATGATATAATAATATTACGTGTTTGTAGTATTTATTTTATTTTTATTTATTTTTTTAATTATTATTATATTGTTTTATAAACGATATATCATTATTACCGTCGCGAGTATTATTATTATTATTATTATTATTATTTTAGATTATTATAGTTTTATGCGACCGTATATGTGGTGTGTTGTGTCCACTATAATCATATAATAATAATGAATAACGCATGCGTGGATGATGTACCCTACGTATTATATATTATATATTATAATAATAATATTATGATGTGTGTGTGTGTGTGTTTTTGTTATGTGTGTTTGTATGTGTGTGTGCATGTGTGTGTGTGTGTGTGTGTGTGTATATGATGTGATGAATGATTGACACACACGCCCACGCACGCACGCACGCTTATCATGTGTAGGTATTATATAATATCGTAAGCGTAACACGACGGTTAATTGTTATATGTCGCAAAACTCGCGCCCCGCTCAGACGTTGAATATGTACGACACGTTCGTCTCCTGACTGGCCTGGCGCTTGGTGTACGCGTGATGGTTGGTGATGTAGTACGACGACGCCTTGCCGTGCTGCGACCACGAGTTGGCCGACGTGACGTTCTCGTTGTACCGCAACGTGCCGCAGCACCGGCGGCTCTGGAGCACCGCGGTGAAGCCCCGGCGGAACTTTTTGTTGAAGAACGCGTACAGCACCGGGTTGATGCAGCTGTTGGACGCGCCCAGCCACTGCGCGATCGGCGTGGCCACCGGCAGGAAGTCCTCCTCCCACGACATGAGCCGGCCGCCCAGCTTGATGCGCGCGAATATCGCGTACAGCGGCAGCCACGAGACCACGAATAGTATGACCACCATGACCAGCATCTTGACCACCTTCACCTTGCTCTTCTGCTGGATGCGCTCCATCTGCGCGTCCTTGTTGTCCGTCGGTATCGTCCGCCGCCACACCTTGATCCAGATCATCGCGTAGCACAGCGAGATGGCCACCATCGGCACCACGTAGCACAGGCCCAGGTTGCCCAGCAGGAAGTACAGGTTCCCGTCCAGGTAATCCGGCCACACCTCCAGGCACAGCTCCAGCCCCGGGGCGTCCTTGAATATGGCCACCATGTCGAAGAACAGCGCCCACGGTATGGTGATGGTGGTCGACACCAGCCAGATCACGCCGATGATGTACCGGGCCCGGCGCGTCGTTATCTGACACTTGAGCGGGTACCAGATGGCCAGGAACCTGCGAACCGAAAAAATTACAATTAGAAAAAAACCCGCTGTGTTAGTGCGTGAAATCATATATTATGCGGTGGCCAACATTAGTGTTGTGCACTACCGAGCCACATAATATCATGCATATTCAATACAATAATAACAATTTATTACCTAATGTACCACTTAAAGAGCATGTTTAAATTTTATCGATTTTATTACAACATTTTTTCACCCAAAATTTACTCCTTTTCATTGTATGCCAAAAATATTCAAACTCATAATAATAAGTACGTATTGGTTTTTGTTTATGCGTAATACGAGAACCGCTGAACCAGGCAAACCCTGGTATAGACCAATAACGATTATTATTAATTCCTTTATTTTATTATTTATATTTTTTAGATATTTTTTTTTTTTTTTATATACGCCATATTAGAATGTCTATATAACATTTCATCAATTAATGTTAATACTCAACGGTAAAACAAATTTCAATTGATAGCACAAAGTACAAGATATTTTATGCAGTTGTTATATTGTAATAAAAACAGCCTTTGAAATGAAAGTAATAACTGCAATGTTGAAAATGTAATAAACATAGAGGTTGAGGAGAATAATATATTTATGTGAAAAACAGGTAGAAATAACTTTCGGTAAGATTCAGGGTAAATAGTGTAGAAACATTTAAATCCGTTATTATATCATATACTAGTTTTCATCACCCGGCGCGGCGTTTTCTGGGGTTTAATTTGCCAGTATCATGATTATAGATTACATGTATGGAAATAACACCAAGTTAAACATCGTAATTAATCAAGATACACTATAGTATAGTTTTGGTCCTCTACATAATAAATTTAAACTTTTCGTCAAATTTTAAACTCATATCTTCAGCAATTCCATTTGACCCACTTATAGGTTGAAATTTGAAATGACTTTTGATTTTATTTTTTAATATTTTTTTACACGATTTCAACCAGAAGCATTATATGTTATAATTTTTTTGATCAAAAATTGCGTTTAGTTAGTCGATGGTACATTGAAGAGGTCATTTTTGAACTTTTCAATAGTTTTTCTAATAATATTGAGAAAAATAGTTAAATTTTCAAAAATTAGACCAACGATATTCATCATGTTAATTTTCATAATCATTCGAAATATCCAATGGATACTTCATTATCCATCAACATGAAATATTACCTTGTTTAAAAGTTAGTGAAAAAAATTATACATCCAGTCCTAAGCTTAAAGTGCTATTGACCCTTATAAATAAGAATTTTGAAAAATCCTTTCTTAGTACTTGCTTATGTTGTGTAAGGAACTTCTGTGTAAAATTTCAAGTCTATAAACTCTAGATTCTGAAGTTTAGGTTGTGCATTGATACATCTGTATGTCATTTTATATATAAAGTAATATTTTTTAACAATTATTATTATTCTACGCAAATAAAGTATGGAAACGCACCGCCGCCGACTGGCATAATCTCTGAAAAGTTATTGCTATAAAATTTTATATTTTGTTTATATTTCGAACGATCAAATGTGTTGATTTTAAATTTAATAAATATTGCTTTGAATTCAATCGCTCCCTATACTTGCTACGATAATGAATAGGTAGGGTATTTTCATATTATTATTATATTATTTAGGTACCTACAATTAATGTAATATACTTGCATTAATTTAAGTACCATTAGTAATATTATTATTCGACCATTTCCATTAACTTCTTATAACTAATCAATATTTTATCGAAGAAAAAAAAATTATCATTGAAAGTTATTCGTTTATTATAAATTCAAACGGAACAAACATATAAAATGTGCGATAGATTTCTGTGCATTTTAATAACGAAAAATTATTAACGGGGGAATAATATAATTTATGAAATATTAATATTCAACGATATGCAAAATATTGAATACGATAATAATAACAGTAATCAAATGAATCGAGTCCTAAGACTATAAAATCAAAATTTCCCCAAAATGTATGAACTATGCTTTTACGTATAAACATTAATTATATTAATCACATTATAATATTCAAACAAATCGCAATCACTATTATATACGAATTAATTTTAACTGAATAAATCCAAAGAACAATAAAAACACTTCCATTTTGCTTTTGCTTTTGATTTTTTTTTTGTTAATTCCGTGGAAACTTAAGCGATTGGATGATTTTAATATATAACGTGCTTATCTGTTGGTTTGTTTGTGGGTATTTTTGTTTATGCGATATACGTTGGTTGAGTTTCTACAGCATTGGCGGTTTTCTTTTCTCTGGGTGGTCATCTCGTCTAAAAAGCGAAGCCCTATCGTTTTCCAACCAGTGACTTTTGGAATGTTTAGACTTTAGAGATAGCCGCCATATCCTAATCACACACGACGCCATTATTTTTTACTTCGATGTTGCATAATATTTTTTCGAAATCAATTATTGTAGATACTACATTATGTATTATGGACACTTTAACGGAGAAAAATATAAATGCAGTGGTGATTACGAACTGGACAAAAGTTTGGGAAGGCAAAATACTTGATAGTTATAAAACACAAAAAAGTGAATATTTTTTTGTTCGTGTACGGTCAGTTGAAAATATCAACAATAAGTACACTGAATTTAAGCTATAGTCGTAAACCATTCGCGAACCGTGTCATGTTCGTAAATGCTATCACGTGTGCACAATTGCGATCCGATCGCGAACCAAAATATCAAGAACGAACTCATACCGTACTACCAGCAGTAGCATTGCAATATGTCTTCCGAGGAGTATTATTCTATGCTAGGTAATGAGTGGTGCCATTATGTTGATTGCTTGTTTGGAAAAAAATCAGAAATGAGACGAAAACATCATCATTTACGGTCATCGACATTCTCCAAAAGTAGTGGCTATTTCCCTCCATACATCATCCTCTTTTAAATGTTTTTAAAATGATCACAATGATTACTGGTTTTGGATCTCATAACATAAAGGTTTACTCTCGTAAATATCAATTACGAGAATGGTTTCTTCCTCTGACCACTCTATGATAAAGTGACGAACCTGTTAACGCGCCATGGCTATTCCAACTTACATTAGGTTCGAGTTGTGTTGATAAAAAAAAAAACCTACTCTCGATGAATCGGCCCGGGCGGTTTGCGAGTGGCTCGAAGGGTGTTCGACACATCCTAAAAATATTATTTTCACTATTAGTTCGAACTGTTCACATTAGGTTCAGCTCGCATGTTATATATACGCAGCTTTAGATACCGTTTAATTATTTTGTGTAATTAGGATTATGGAAATAACCGTAAAAAAATCATTTTTGTAATGATAATCAAATATTGTTTAATATTATTTTAGCATAACATTGGAATAGTTTCCTGTGAATTGCTCTGAGCGCTATTCGAAATCTAATAACGCCGCATACCGTTCGTATAGTATAATAACGCAAAAAAATATTATTATTGCCGACCATGAAACATAATATTTAATACGACAAATATCTGTAAAAAATATATCGTAGAAAACGAAAACAGAAACAATATTGTGCGTTGTTTATTTTTACTGCATACCAAGTACGGGGTAGGCATACGTCGGTACGTGATAATGATATTTTGACGTTCACGTTAAAAGTAATATTCTTTTAAAATATTTATAAGAACGATTCTAAACGTGCGAGTATTCCATCCACTTACAAAATTATAACACTCCGCCAATCTTCTCTCGATCTTCGTTCTTATTTTTCACGACTTTTAGTTTTTTAAATTGTAAATTTCTGTATCAAGTCCCACCACCTGACTAATCAGGACAGTCGAATGAATTATATTCGTTCGTTGATAGCGTTTACCTTATTGCTATTATGCAATGCATTATACAATAATATAATTTTATATTCTGAACAGATTAATGGAATCTATTGATTTTCCAATGATGTGTGTTTTTTTTTATTCTTGTGTCTGATGACACGATTTTTAGTAGTAAAAATGCTTCGATTTTCTCAAACAGCAACTTTTCTGAAAAGAAAGTTAATGTAGATGGTACTTAGACAAGTCAAAAATGCAACTTTTTCAATACTTTTTAAAAAAATCGAAATAAACGATAAAAAAATTACAAAAAAAAACGGGAAAATTTACGTAAAATCACGTTTTTACAAAATATATTTTTTTTAAATGCTCTAACTCAAAAACGAAAATCCGCAATAACTTGAAATTTTCACCAAATCTTTATATTGGCGTTCTCTATACATTGTTAAGTTTTAAAACTATTTTGACATATTTTGACTTATTTATAGACGATTTAAATTTTCGATTTTTGTACATTTTTTTTTTTTTAAACATCTATAAAATTTAATTGGCTGACCCAAAACTTTTGAAAATTTCACACGAGGTTTATAATAAGTTAAACTTATCGTAACTAAAAAATATCGGAGATCGTTTGACTCAAATTTTTTTTATAAGCTCATAAAGTTCAAATTTGTATAAAATGTGTTAAAATTATGCTAATTTTCAAGTTATTTTGTAGATAAAAATTCATAAAATTTATTCTGTTTATACTTAAGGTTCAAAATTTTAACACTAGGTTATCCATAAGCTACTCTTCATAAATTTATAAAAAAGAGTTCTACCGAACCTAAACAAAAAAATTTTATGACTGTTTGAAATTTAAATTTTTACGAAATTGCTTACTATTGCATTATATTTCAATTTAAATATAAAATACTACATTACCCCCCCCCCCCAACTGTACAGCAAAGCGAGGCCCATTCGTTCTTTTTACGTATACATTTTTGAACTTGTGTCCGACGTGGGCACACATACCCTAGCTGTTAATAGTCTATACTATTCCACTCTTCCAGACCACCATTACTCCACACCCAGCAAAGCCTGCAATCAACTATTTTAAATTAACCGCTATCCATACATCCAGTTACTTTTTTCTTTTTACAATAATTACAAACTCAAATGCAAACATGCACTACATGAAAATAAAAAAGATTTATCATGGTTTCAACGCAGCTGGCTTAGGTGTGCATTTTAACCAGAATTTCAATCAATCACGTTTTATTTATGAACAATGAGATACGTATAACGTATTATATATAGCTTGTTTTCTACTAGGTCCACAGTAGGTGTGTTATATATGTATATAAACACAATCGGTTTGTTATTATTTTTATATGAAAATTCGTCCTTTAGGATGGTGTTTAATGTTACGGTGGAATAATCCCCAGAAACCTTGACATTAGAGGTTTGTGTTACGTGGAAATATTAAATCAATATAATATTTTCCCGTGTTCTCGGAAAATAAACCTCGTATGGAGAGTTTTTTTTTCATCAGTATAAGATTATTGTACTGAACAAATAATTTAATAAAAACGGTATTATTTTATTACCTAGCTGTTATGATTCATAAGTTATGAATGTTATAATATACATTTATTAATACATAAAATATAGGTAATATTTTTTAAATTTTTGTTAAGAATATTTTATTAAAACTATTTCAAAATTAAAACCATGTTTCCAGATATAGATAATATTATTAAGAATTTAAACGAGTCAGTAAATTAAATTAGTTAGCTAACAACATACAACTTAATATATATGATATAATTCGGTATAAACTGAAAACTTCAAGATAACCTAGCCTTAAGTCATGTTGCGGCAATAGTATTTTTGGGACTTGAGTAATAGTTTAAAAAGTTATACTTATCCCTTGTTTCACATAATATACGACATTAACAGATTTTTTGATGTTGATATTTATTTTTAAATAATTTAACTGTTTCAGAATAATACGATTCGCTCAAAAAACAATTTAAACATATTAGAATGTAACGAGCAGATAGTAATAATCAAGGTGACCTTAACCGTTAAATATTTGTTCGGTTCCATACTTTGTTTTTGAACTTTATTTGTGATAAACGTTAAATTAAGTTATGTTCAACATATGGTTATAGATATAACGTTATAAATTAAGTGGCTTACCGAACATTTTACTAGAAAAACGTTAAAAATTTTTATGTTTTTGAATATTTCGTCAAAAAAACATTGAAAAATTTTAAGTTCTTGAACGATATAGCTAATAAACGTTATAACGTTGTTCGTTCTTGAACATTTAATCAAAAGAACGTTTTGAAATAATACGTTCATGAACATTTAAACAGAAGAACGTATTGAAATAATTTGTTCTTGAACATTTAATCAGAAGAACATTTTATAACTTTACAATTGGTAATCTGTATACAGTATAAAATATTGCAATGATACATATCATATGACGAAATATGTAAAAATATGTAAAATAAAATATGTTGTAATATAAAATGTATTTTAAATTGATATGTTCATTATTCAAATTTAAGATTGAACAATATAAACATGTGTATTACATGCGAGGAGTACATTGTTTTTCAAATTGTCAAAAATAAATGATATTTATGAATAATATCAATAATAATAATTATTTTTGAATAATTTAAAAGCCAAAATGGTCAAAAGATAATAATTTTGATTCATAACGTTTTTTTAAAGTTCGAAGAACGGTTTAGTTGTGATGTTCTCTGTGTCAAATGTTCGAAGAACGTATTAGTATATTACGTTCTTCGTGTAATTATTTAATGAACTTAATAGTTTATGTTCTTTGCGTAATTTTTCAAAGAACTTAATATGTTATAACGTTCTACGTGTAATTGTTCAAATAACTTAATAGGTTATAACGATTTTTATGTAATTGTTCAAAGAAATTTTTAGGTTATAACGTTTTTTCTTGAAAAAGTTCAGCAAACTTAATAACTTATAATGTTTTTGCATATAGAAGACCCATAAACTTAATGAAATAACTAATTTCGTTCTGTTGTATTTTTGTTTATGAACAACAATAACGTTCTTTAACGGTTTTTTTGTGTTCTGTTCGGGAACCCTGGTAATAATCGAAAAAAGTTATGGTTTGATTATCAAAAAAATAAAATTGAAATTCGTGTAAACTAGGGTAAAAAAAATCTTTAAGTTCCAAGGATGCGATTTCAGCTAGTATTGACCTCGATCTCTTAATATCCTAAATCGATATATTTGTGGTGTATAGAAGACTTATATCTTAGAGATGATTATAAATATTTTCCTCAGAAAGAATTCCACCCGAATTATAAAAAACAAAAATGTATTCTTATACTTTTCCGTTTCGCATCTTATTCTAAAAATAAATATTTAATACCTTAATACCTATATTCAATTTGAGATTACAAAAATAAGACATTTAACACGCAATATTATGAATAAATAAAAAAAAAACAAAATCATATGGAGATAGAAATGATACAATAGTGTTATATTCATCCTCCTTCAAATCACAACTAATTATACTTATGGAGACGTAAATCCTTGTACTATTATTTATTACATCACAAAGGGGAAATTCCCACTTTTCAGTCGGCCATTGATATATTATTATTATAAATTATTATATATATTGTATATCATTATTATTATATTATAAATATTTAATAAAAATGTATTATCACATTTTGTATAGCGTGTATGTTATTATTTATTCAAGTTGTGGCTGGAATGAACTTTGGGCGATTATGAACAAAATAAATGTTTTCCGGGGTTCAGTCATACCTGTGGGTAACTCAGGTTCGAGTTTTAGCAATTTTTACTCGTTTTATCGCGTATGACATGACGTTATTGGTTATTCCAAGCGGGTCAAATATTCGCGTCGTTCCGTCCCCGATAAGTTCATGTCCGTCGACCGTCACTCGTTTGTGCTTACACAACAACACGGCCGTTGATACGAGACAATATTATTTTGTTGACGCGAAATCCGAAAACGGTAACCGATGTATTATGTGCGGCTGTCAGGCCAAGGTTTACGGATTGGCAACAGAAAAAAAAAATGAGAAACACGTAACGTAACAACAAGAAAACGTCACAACGGTCGAAATGGTAAAGTCCAGTTAGGTAGAAGTAAAAAATATGTGACATGAGTTTCCAACAACAAAATACCGGGTCAAGTTCGGCGGGACGACCGTAAATGGTGGCAAGTTCGCTTACGGAGAGATAAATTTAGTAAACTTGACACCACGTTGCTACTACATTTACGAGTATAAAACCTGCGGGCGACGGACAGCCGTCACATTACGTCTTTGTACGCGAGTTTAAAAAAAAATCTCTTTTTTGTCTACCTCCAACAACGAAACAACAACGTCAAAAATGATGAAGATAACTGTAAGTACACAAAACACAATCATAACGATACGTAGTCCAAATAACGGCAAATAACATCTTTAAAAAATGTAATTATTGGTTTTCTCGTAAAAATATACATTTTTTTTGTAATTTTCTTACCAATGAACCACACACTTTTATTTTTAAGTCTTCATCTCAAAACTTTGATATTCCGACGTTTTATGGAAGGTAAATCTAGCTTTAGATACGAATTTCTCTTGTAATGAAATTATTTAATCAAATAATAATGCGAAAAGACATAGAAAGATGATGACTAAGTACGATTTTTACTTTTCAAAACGTTTCTACAATAATTGGGTTAGGAGAACAGACAATTTCAAAAAATTTAATTAACATTTCAATAAATTGACTATTATTAATCAATATTTTCAATTAATGAATAAATTTATTTTAACTATAAAGTAACTCAAAAGTTATTATTATATATAAAAATAAAACAACACAACAACATACGAGTAATAATTACAATTCCCCGATTTGTATTATTTATTTTTATACTGTGATTCGTTTTAATTTTTTAGAGTAAATTTGGAATTTTATCGTTTTATAGCTACATTTAAGCAAACTGGGGTTTTTTTTAAAAAAAATTATTCTTTGGGCTCGGAGCGCCAACGATGGTGCGATAATCTCACTTTTTTAGACGTGAAAACCACATATTTTAGAGTCTTACAGACCTCCTGTTATGGTTATTAATTTTCATTCATTTTCCGACATTCAACCGTTGCCAATTGAACGTGTCATGCCTTGCAATGATTATTATCAACGAATGAAAGGAGGATACGATGATTTTTAAAATGTAGTATCCACAACATAATTGCCGTGTGATACAAAAGATAAATTGGGATTTAATAATCCGAGTGTACATTGACCACTATTACAGAATTATCGCAGAACAGTGGTTTTATAATACATAATATTAGATATATTATACTAGTTATTGGTGGTTTAAAACATTGATTAAATAACATTTATTTTAATCGATATTTTGCCAGTTATAGCTACGGAATTCATGAGTGGCATAAAGCATAATATTTGTCATTCATTTTTACCATTTATTTATTTTTTTAACCGTTAATGTTTTTTTTTTTTTTTATAATAATTTTTGAATAATTACCTAATACGATAAATTGAAAATGTTACTTTTTTACTTAATTTTATTTTCTGTACGGGGTTCTGCATTCATTCTGACAATGATTCAAATATTATCTGAACCCATTTAGGTTTGAACCCATCTGCTGCCCCGGAGATGTACAACGTTCTCAAATTCATTTTGATTTCATTTTATTGCCATTCTTGTGACACGATGAACGTCTACTGTTTGCTCACACACACAACGAACCGAGTAAATTTGGGTCGAAAGGGTAAAAGGGTTCGTGTACGGTGCACGGAAAAACAAGAACGCGCGCAGTAAGCCTCGTCGTAAATATATAATGCGCCGCGTGAAAATATAATATAGGTCTAGCTGAATGGAAAAACGTATTGTCCAACTGTGTATAGTCATCATCATGGTATTGTCAATGTTGACGTGGTTGCCACGGTATAAAACAACGGTCGCGTAAATCATTATGCCACCGAGTTGACAAACATAATCAATTTCAGCCTAGTATAATAATAATAATAATAATATAGGGGTTGAGAGGGCATGCACTCGCACACAGCTACAGCATAATATAATGTGTAGAGACGTCGGAATAACGTACAAAGTTTATGGGTAGGACGTAAATATTGTGATCACGACTATAAACCTGCGTTTATATATAGCTATATATTTATACGCAAATATGTGCACGATTACATGATATGTTTATATTATGTACATAATATATTAATATAGGCCTCGCACGTGTAATATATAGGTCAAGATGTGCCACGGCGCTATGACAGAAATAAAGAAAATGGTGTTTATTTTTTATTTTTATAGCAGTCCACAAATTTATACTGAAAAATAATGAACTATAAAAAAATATATATATACACACAGACATATATATATATATATAGGTATATACTCAATGTAGAACACGTGTTTGATGTGATATAAGCGATGATATTATATCTATTAACGTGACGTGTAAAATAATAGAATGGTGTAGTTATTCCATAAGAGCTTGTTTTAGACGTGTTGTATAATATCGATTCTGAAAACGGCACGTAGGTGGTTTTTTTCGCTCTTCCTTCGCCTGTCACGCTCGCAAAAGTGTGCGATATCATAAAACCTATCCTTCGACATGGATTGGTGCTGTGAGTATTGTATGGAATCGTTCTCGTAATTCATTTGTCACACGTTTCGCCGTTGGCACTTTGCCATTCCAAGTCTACGACTAATTTTTTCCAATCAAATAACATAATATTTTATGTCGCATGCCAAAGCTTTTCTAAAAATTAGTACCGCCGCTGTGCAACTCAACGTTTTATTGACTTTGCGGGGCGAATTCAGCAGCTGAGTTGGTACAATCGAATATAATATATTACCTTAAGATTGTATTTTACGCTCATCCGCGATGAAGTTGGTGCGTTGTTCCGGACTAGTATTCGGGCCTACTGCAACTCGATCGGATGGATTTTAAAGATACATATACGATTACGGCTACAACCACAACGATAATTGATAATGATACATAACAATAATGAATTTATTGTGCACTTGTATTTACCCGTCGAAACGTTCTAAATTGATAGCCGCCGCAATATTATACAAACAACACGAACAGAACAAATTTGTACAAGTTCCGTTTCCGACCGGAACACTAAAACATGACGTCTTACGGAACGCATTACGATATTCCATGTCATTTTTCGTGCTTCTACAATAATTATTTTCGACCTGATGGCTGATCGTGCGTACCCCACGCCCGTTTTTGTTTCTAACAGCTATTTCGTTGCATAATAATTATTGTAACGAATCGATAACAAAATGACTTGTCTGATTGGAAACATTCCGAGGGCACCGTTTGTTGTGTGTCACTCTGAATACCTAGTAACGTTGTAGTGCAGTTGCAGTAATCAACGAAAATTCGCTTTGATCCCCTAGACATTTCTCGGAATTTCCAAGACGAATTCCTGGCATAGTTATTTCAGCGCGTCCTTTGTGTGATTCGTGACCGTGTTCCGCCGGGTAAGAGCTGCTAGCTGTGTATAATAAGGAAAATGTGTAGTGAGGAATATGTGTAGTAAGGAATATGTGCTGTAGTAGTATGTGTGTGTGGCGCAGCGCTGGTGTATCGCAAAAGGAGACGTACAATCCCGAGGCCTGGAACGTTGGGGTCGGGCATGTTTTGAAAATAAGATCGCGTGCGTATTAATATTTTGCATCCGAATACCTACAACCCGGTTCGGTATTGAAATACCCAGCAGGAAATAAGAGTAAAAACTCGTATAATATGTAACAATATATCGCGATGTACGCGAGAAACGCGGAGTAACTCCGATAAGGATACACCGGCCCCCGTTGTAGTAATGCGCACTGAACGAGGATATAATATATAATAAATTTATAATATTGTACAATTGAACGGATGTCGAGGAATAATTTCGTACATATATCAGATGATATGATGGAGAAAGAATAAGAAAGAGAGAGAAATGAAAGGTCTGCTGTAGGTGATCGGAGTAACCTGTGTTATTATTTATCACCCTACGAGGCTTTTCACTTGTGTATTGTAGAACTTTCATATTATAGTAAGTTATATAATTGAATGTTCACTAGTACAGGAATTGATTGTATTACCACTATTACCTAAAAATACGAATTCGCGTCAGATATGCATATTTTAACGTCGAAACTTGTGTTCTTACATATTTACATAGCATACTGTATTCAATTTAACATATTTTTTTCAAATTATTTAATATCGAATAGGTAATAATTATTATTATTGTAAAGGCGTACGTGTTGTCTACGTCTGTAAACACGGAGAAAAACGCCCTCCCACTACACTATATTATTCACATATTTTTTCCATAAATAATTCACTCTTATTATTGTTTGAGAAATACACTTCTGGCATGATGCGAATAACTTTTGATGGAAATAAAAATACATTTTGTTCAATTATTAAGATGAATCGCGAGAAAAAATGTTTTACATTGAACGTATATGCATCTTTATGTATTATAAAACACAAATGGAAAAATATGTTCCGGCTGTACCTTTTTATAATTTATATAACCTACCTATCTATATTTAGTTTGGTCTTTCCTATTTTACGGTTCATAATTTTAATACATCGTATTATAATACTATTCAATTGCGCGTTTTCACGTTTTACCATTGTCCCTTAGTGGACTTATCAAAGGATTCATAGTGATACATTAGGTATCGGAGTTATCACTATTGTTTGCCTTGTTATTAAATTTTGTATTTGCTTGCAATAAAACTTACTTTAATTTGTCTTAAACATATTATGGGTTGCATGTAAGAAAACATTTGTTTATATTGAACTTATATAAGACCTTAAAGATACCGTATAAATGTATAATGGCGTGATATAAACAAATTTTAACGCTTATAAAACAACAATATCAATAATTCACACAATATATCAGGGATGGGCAACTGGCGGCCCACGTACCATTTTTGACTGGGCTGTGTTACATTTTTAAATTATTGTATAAAATGTTGCGTTTATCTGTATTTCATTTTATTATATTTATGAAATCGATAAAATGTTTATCGAAAAATGTAAATATGAATTTTTATTTAGTATTGAACAGCAGCTAAATTATAAAATGTTTTAAATGCCTTATGTTAATATTTATTATTTAAAGAGGTAAAGCTAATAACGTAGCTATTAACATAACTTATGTTATTAGTTTAGTTGTGTCTGTCGTGTCGTGCTGACCGATTGTCTTTGTTTTATTATTTTATGTTTCGTAGTGTTTCAAAAATGTGGCGATACCACATGTATAAATAATAAGATATAAAAAATAAATGTCAACTTTACTGTACATTTTGGATTTTATTCACTGTTTTTTTTTCTATATATTCTTTGGCCTACTAGATTGTCAAGTTCTAAAAATTGGTCCTCTAGTAACCTTGAGTTGCCCATCCTTTCATTATATTATTTCCAAATATACTCAAACAGGATAAATGATAAAGATGTGCAAACGCATATTGTTATAATCCGTACATATATACAAAGTGTCCTACGGAGATCTGACAAATGTAATAACTTTTATACTGATCAAAATATTAAGTTTTTTTTTTTATACTTCAACGCTATAATAAATATATTTTTAATTTAACAATAAGAACATTTAATTGAAAAATATAAAATCTGAGGTATGATGACAGAAGCTGATATATATATTTTTTAAACTTCCGGAAAAACGAGTTTAAAGGTTTAGAATGGAATAAAAAATACAATTTGGTATGAAATAGTATTTACATTTTTTAAAAAAAAAAATCAAGATAGTCATTTTTTAAATTAAATTTTTTTAAAAAAAATATAAACATGCGAAATTTCCATTTATTATTAGTCGTTAATTTTTAAACAATATTTAATGTTGGTAAGATTCAAATGTTTTTCTTATGGTCACGGTGTTATATTCCAAGACCGTAGCCGTGTATTGCTTATTGGAATTTTCGTTGATTTCAAAAAATCATATAAAACTAACAAATCATCATGAGTAAAATTTTCCAACATTTTTCTTTTAAAAATTAACTATGAAATGGTTATGATGGATTTTGAAGTAAAAATTTAAATCAAGTTGACACCGTTATCGTATTTGTCAAATCTCAGTGGGACCGCGTATTATATTTTATTACAATATTGTGTTTTTTTTTCTTTTCTGTTCAGATCGCGTTAGCCGCGTGTTTGATAGCCGTAGCCAACGCCGCGCCATATGTGCCAGTCGTGCCAGTCGTGCCCGTGTCCGTACATCACCCGGCCACCGTCGTCCACTCGTCGTCCGTCGTCCAATCTCATCCTTCGCCCGCTGTCGTCAAGCACACGGTCGCAGTACCAGCCGCCGTCGCTCATCCCGTGTACGTTCGTCCCGCGGTATCCGTCCACCCGGTTTTGCCCGTCCACAGCGTGGTGCACTACTAACAGCAGCCGTTCACCGACCACGCGACGATGATTTCATAACGTTCTGTTGTATTCTCCGACTGTATTTATTCATTAGATTATTTATTTATATCCATCCATATCACCCGCGTGCGTCCATTTATCGTTCTTTGTACAAGCTCGGGGAAAAAAATGATTTATTCTCAAAACCACGTAATTGTAATAATTGTAATTATTGTAAAATCTTTTGGTATCCGAATAATTCGATATTTAATAAAATAAAATTTGATAAATATTAACAATTAAAATATTATATAATCTTCTTCTTCTTCTTCACCTTCGCCTTCCTCCCGACTATTTAGAGTTGGCCACCGATGTCCTAAAGCTCCACTTCCCTCTATTTTCCTCGTTTCCTGCGTACACACAAACAACCCTCATCTCATACTCAATCGTATACAACCATCTCTTTTTTGGTCTTCCTCTTCCTCTTTTTCCCTTCAACGTTCAGTTTCGTAACTCCTCTTACTGCTTTTGTTTCCTCTCACCTCATCAATTAAATAATATAACAATTTAATAATATTAATACATTATACAACTATATGACGATGACACATTATTATTTTGTACGGTGTATGATTTGGTTACGTTTGCTCCCCGTTCGTGTTTACCTCGTCCCGTTACCGAATATTAAAATATTTTGTCTCTGACCCGCTCACCGCAAGAACATACAATATTAATATAATAACGCTTTTGGAAAATGAAGTTATAATTTTCAGCATCATAATTAAATAGTTTTTGTTTTATCGTTGATAATCGTAATCGTTTAGTTCGTTGAAGATAAAAAGCAAAAACGTGGGGTATAGTAAATTTTACTATGAAATAATATTCCTAAGGAAAGATGGCAAGCAATTACAACAATACATTATGCGTCGTTACGTACGAAGTAAAATTAATCCATTTGAACGGAGAATAGAAGAGGAAATTAACGTTTATTATCTATAATATAAGACTTTATGACGCGATTATGTTATTGTCACTGTCCTTAAATTTGAAATAGTTGATCAATTAATTGGAATGTTTTTGTTGATATTACTTTACTGATTTTGAAATAATTTCTTTAAGTGTATTCCGTTAATCGTGAACACGAATATTATGTTCTTCTACTTATAATTAAATACCTCATGAAAAAATAAAAACGATTTTTACAGTTCGTCGTGAAAAACTCAGCTTATGACATTTCAATATTAATTGTAATTACTGATTTCTAGAAAAATATTACGATCATAACAATAACCGTAATGGTAAAAATTGTCTATCCGAAAAAAATAATAAAACTCAACTGCCCGCTATACAGAAGTATATAAGCAATATTTTGAAGATGAGTACAAAATAACTTTTCAGTATGAAAATTCATCCATATTTTTGTAGTATAAAAAATATATTAAAATTCAACTATATATTATACATATTCTTCTTCTTTAGAGTCAAAACAGTGCGTACAAACTTGATTATTAGTAAAGTTCATGTACTTCTCGAACAATTCAGCTTTGAACGAATGGTAAGCGATCTATTGTCTTTTCAAAGTTCGAGTACTACGGTATATGGTAATTTAAAGTAGATGTATGAAATATAATAAATTCCGAACCAAACGACAATACAATAAGAAAAAAAAAGTTTTTCCATTCCGCTTTATTTTTTATTATAATTTCATACCGGTTTTATTTCAAACAATTTACAGAACTGCATAGAGAGAAAATACGAAGAAATATAGCATTTGTGACTATTTCAAATGTGTGTAGTAATTATATTGTAAATAAGGTATGATAATGTTTTTTAAACGATATTACATTACAATACGCTATTAAACAGCAGACATTATACTATTGTGCAGTGACGCAAATGCGATGTTCAGTATTACATACATATTTATATATTATATTAGTATATTACATACCCTTTATTGATGTCTATTTGTGCTGCAATGTAGATATAATACATAGGTAGAGGGGTGCTTAAAATCTCAACTAGGAATTATTTCCATTAAACCCCCTAGAGTCAGTAGTATAGTTGTTTGATACTCGATCAATAACGAACTGCAGTACACAATGCCTAATTCTATCGAATCATGGAATTAATTAAACCATGATGTATTTTGTGTTAGTTTATATTTGCACAACAACAATGCAACAATATTAATGTTCATCTTTTTGTTTATAGTCCGTGGAAATTACTAAATATTTCTTTGAAAACGTGTTTGTTCAAAATTATTCGTACATTATAGATGTGAATTTACTCCGGGCGACTGCAAATGTTATAATGGCGTGAAAAACAAAAACACCTAAATTTCAACACACCAATTTATCATAAAAATGTTTGTACTAGAGTGATGTTGTAGTATAATTTTATTGTTTTAAAATAATAATCTCGATTTATAATAACACTGTATAACACAATCATCTCGTTCCTTCAATATCTCCGAACTATTTATTTTTTTCATATTAAACAACAGTTGCCAACATTAACTTCATAATATTATAGTTTATAACTTTTTCTTTTGGGACTCCAAGAATAAACGTGATAAATAACAGTGGCCGTTTAATTTTCGTGTAGTAGATCTGCACCAAAAGTTTTTTATGCAATAACTTTTCAGATTGGAAAATTGGACACTACGAAAACAGATCATTTTTTGATTGTTTCTGAAGTTTCTATTTTCTTTATTGCGAGAAGAAAACTCAAAACAAAGTTAGAAATAATGTGGAATTGGGTCCGTCAAGTATTATTACATTTTTGCCATGACCTTAATTTTTACCTAATTCTAAAAAACCGAGATATTTTGCTTGGCAGGATTATTAGTAAAATGATTTCAAAGATTACAATATAGCCAAAACGAACGTTTTCATAAATATTGATGGATTTTTAATTTTTTAGTTTGAATTTAAAGTTTGTTTGAAAAATATTCTTGGACGAAATAAAATCACTGAATATTATATTTTAGGATTTCGAGTTAAAAAGTAATAGATTACCACGCGTGTATTGTATTTAATATTCAAATTCGATATACAACGAGGGATTTTCGAGTATATAATGTGAATTTATCCGAAAGCTCGACTCATGAACATATATTCTAATCAATAATTCTGTTATGTTTTATGATGTCCGATTTGTCACGCAGTTGTTGATTATTACCCATATTATCAATCGACTACAAAGTCATAATATCATAAATATTTTATCACATCATTACGATTTATCGCTGTTGCAAAACCGATTTGCATAATATATATATATTTACATGGTGAACGACCGCATAATAGACTCTAGTCTATCTTACTCTATGCTCTAGTGTAACGACTCGCACGTGTATGGTAATAACATTAGGACGTATAGACTTAGGAAAAAATGGCGTTATACCGGTGATGTGCATAAGGTCAATCGGACGTGGAACGACTGCAGCACTGGTGGTTGTAGGCCGGTCGAGAAAATTTGAATTCGCCCCCGTTCACCCGGCGCACAATTTAATGCGTTTATTAACCCCGGCTGCGGAACGGCCGCCAGTCGGCCAGTCGCGGCTGCGTACAGTCCGGGTCGCATGTATACATTATATATAGGCTCGCCAGCACACGATATTATATGAACGCTGAACGCAATATTATTACCGTTGTTGTTAAATTATTATTATTACTATTATTGTTATTATTATTATTATTATTATTATTATTATTATTATTATTATTATTATTATTATATGTTATCGCGTTGGAAATCGATGTGCGCTACGAACGGTATAAAAATGAATATTATATAAATAAACGCAGTTCATATTGCGTATATTTTATGAAGAACAATACCTACGTCCAGGTATAAAATTTCGAGGGCACAGGTTATAATATTATTGTTGAACCATTAATGTGACGTATTTATTATTTTAGTACGAACCTGTCCACTGACACGGCGATCAAGCTGTATACGGATGCTGCCACTGAAACGCCTTGAACATATGGTACGATCTTACACATCCATGAGCCCAAAATCCACGCTGAAAACAATAACAAACCGTTTTACTAGGATTACTCGGAATATTCTATACATATGTATTAGAAGAGGGAGTATAGAGGGAGAAGATCACGGTTTTTTTAAGACCCTCTAAAAACGTTGATTGATATAATGTGGCATTTATGTCATATATATATATTATTATTTTTTTTTTTTTATTTCAAGATGAATAATACATTTGTATATCACACGGCTATTGTGAACCATTTGTCATCTTACTGCAATTGAAATCCAGTTTTATTATTTGTCTATCACAATATCATATTACTCAGTTAAACAAGAACACGGATTTTGGTATAACCCCTTATGAAATAGAAATTGAATATTTAAATAATATACCACTTTCCATCGAAACACAGGATGTATTGAATAACAAATTTCTAAAAACTACAAAAACACAAATTATGTTATCAAAGTATAATATTTGATTAATTAATTGGATACTCATTATTATTGTTTTTTTTTCTAAGATATTATTACAAGTGGTTAACTAAAAGTGGGTTTATAAATTTGGGATTTTTAAATAAATGAATAAAAATACTCCTCCATTTTAAAATCTTCATTATTTCAAAATACTGTAAATCGGTGCAAATAATTTGATCTACTCTAGTTCAAAGAACAGGGCGATATTTTAAACATTTTAATCTACTATATATTTACACTTAAAATTGTTTGGGCAAGTAGTTATTAACTACGAAACACCAAAGAAGTAAAAATAGAACCATTTATATTTTAAGTTTGAAATTTTTGAATTGAAAGTTTGGTATTATAAATTATACGTCAGTCGCACATTAAGTCTCGGCAAATAATTTAAGAGAAATACTAAGTAAAATTATTTTAGCTGAATTCACATTAAACTATTTGTTAGATAGGTACATTTTATTTATATTATATACTTTACTAGATGATATATTCTTTAAAGTTTTATCAGAAAAATAAGTCCGACTTACACTTGATTGGTTCGAAGGTTTGGATACGCGTAAGAAAATAACCAAATGTATCAACTATATATCATTCACAAATTAAGGTGACACTCTTTTTTTTTCAAGTATCACAGTTTTGTTATTCTGCGCCCACCTTAGATTTGTAAAAAACAATCCACTAGATGTGTTTTATTAATTTCAAACAACAACTCATCTCAGAGCTTACTAAAATCACAATCACGAAATAAAACGTTATAATGACGATTTATAAATCGTTCACTATATAAGTGAATATTGTTAATATCTTATATTAAGTGTATAATAAAGTTATCGCATAGATTAAATACTTAAACAACCAACTTGACCTATTGCTGTTGGAAGGTTTTCACCGAAGACAAATAAATTGCTTTTTTCACAGCAAGTGGACAAATTGATGGGAAATTGAAAAGGATCATCGAAGGAATAATAATTAATAATTAAAAGTATAGGATAACTAAGTATAGTAACTGCTGCATCAAAAACAAATATTTGTTGTTAAAATCTGAATTAAATATTTGGAAAATAAATTATTATTTACCACATAACTAAGAACTCACCGAAAACTTTACTCCACTAATGATGTGTAACGTTATATCATGTAAGTAGTATTCAATATCATTTTATATTGATAGAAATGACTTTCAGAAATCATTGAAATCATTACATATACATTAAATATCGTTCTATAACAATAATACGTTGGAAACTTTGAAAACTTTTGAAAATAGATACAAACTCATCTTGTATAATGCATACTATAGTTAAGTAACTTAATAAAACAGCAGTAATAAAAGAATTAAGTAGATTCACCTCGATAATATTTCCTATGTGTAGATGCTCATAAAATATGTTATTGGATAAAAATCATGGGTTTAAGGGTTTGGCAAAATCGACCGATTTTTATAGGCCGTTTCGGCAAACAGCTCTTTTGGGAGGGCGTGTGCTTTGCCACGTGTGCGGGTAGTCGAGTGAACGAGGTCACCGGGTCAAACTCAACAATTCAGCCGAGTCTAAGGTATTAAATCTAGAACCCAGTGTGTGTTTCTTTTTATTCTGTGTTTATAAGACATCTGGCGAAAAATTACAATTTATTACAAAGATTCATATCGAAGATTTCATCAACTGCATGCAGTATGCTGAGAACATAATAACTATCGAAAAAATTAATAAAATCGCTTTACTCGTCGAAAGATTAAATAACAGATTGAAAATTATGACTCGAATCACTCAACTATATAACAAAAGCCTGTGTTATTCATAATTATCTATATTTGATTTTATCCTAGAACAATTCAAGCCCTAAATGTAAATATTGTTTATTTTGATTTCCGATAAATTTCTATACGTATTTAATATATTGGAAGAAATAGTCTGTTTACCATAGTCGTACAAAAAGCAATATTGTTTCGATTAAAATATTTTTTTAAATAATTCATTTTTGAACATTTACTTAAATTAAACTTAAATTAAATTAAAATTGGCTCCAATCAAAACATCTGAATTGTATGTATATTCTGTGTAATTATTATCGTATTTGTTATTGAAATCAAATTTTAATTAAGTAGTTACATTCAATAAGAAACTAAATAAGTACATGTTACGTATTTTTATTTGTTTTAGTAGATAATACACGTCATAGTTAATGAATGAACTAGTAGACACATTTGATGTCTACACGTTGTTCATATGACTAGAAATTAATTAACAACGAATCTAAATGATAACTGTCCCACACTGGCTAATTAGTTTCAAGCATTTATCTCTACTAATTGTATCTTCCATTTCAATTCAGACAGACTGTCGAATAATCTAATAGATAAATGAAAACATATTTGTTGACAAGTTAAATTATATTTATGCAAGTATTGTATAAAGTTTCCACCTAGATGACTTGATACAACTTTTTTGGGAGTAAATATAAAATAAATAATGATTTTTGTCAACTCACACATGATGAAATGCTTTGATTATCATTCGCTACATGATATGGAAATATTTAATTCTATGAATGTGGTAAGCTTTAGAAAACAAAGAATTATTTTTTTTTGATGATAGTTATTACTTATTAATGAATATTACATATTAATATAAAATATACTTAGTACGAGTATATTACCTATACGACCCTGTACATATAGTAACTATTGTAGTAAGTTGATCATTGATAAACCTGAACTGTACATAATATTATTATATAATCAATGACTTGATTTGGTATAAGCAAGTTAATAAAAATAAGTGATCTTAAATAATTATGAGTCACTATGAATGACCGGTTTATGCAGTAGGTTCAAATTGTACTGTATAATAAATAAATTACAAAATTTAAAAGTAGTACATAAATTAATATTATTATAATAATACTTGGTTATTAATAAACTGATAGATAATAAAATATACAAGTATGATATCAAATACGTGTGAATTTTAAAGTTTAAATTTACGTGTAAATATTTGAATATTCTGATGAAAAAAAATAATAATAATAACAACTCTTAAGCGGAAATCTATAATATAAAATTGTTTCTAAATTATACTGGTAAAACATTCGTAAATCGTATCATTAAACGTGTATTGAAATTGAATAGTTATAAACTCTAATGGTAGATTTTTCGCTATGATTTTCGGTGTGCTGACGGTCTGCGTAATATACAAATGTATTTCCGCATTCAAAAGTCTCATTAAAATCGATTTCAATTCGTGAAACAGCAGCAGGAAATCCGTTGGCAACTAACACGCATTTTAAAGGTTTTCATCACGATTCCCACCACATATTGTTAGAAATTACCTTTGGAATGATTACTCTAAAGACGTATATAAAATTCACTATACAATATGTGCACTACATGTATAAAACATAAAATAGATAGCTCAGTAAATATTAATTCAACTTTGCGAATATTGTAATAAAATCAAATCAATCGATCGAGACGGTCGATTCTACAAGAATAATATTATACACATATGTAGTATATTATTATATACAACATTCTTAGTACATTGTGTATGTAAAATACATTATATATATATATATATATATAAACATGTACCCAAACCGATGTGAATAATACATCCTAGGCCGACGGTTTGAAGAGTTCGTCACGCAAGCGCGTTGCATGCATCACGTCCGCGCACCGATCGCGAAGTCGTAAGTAAACCAAATTCATTTTGAGCTTTTATTTTTCGAAAAATAAACCAAAACACATGCATGCAAATAGCTATCAATTTTTTTTTTGTTATTTTTATTCGGAAGTTGGTTGATATTATGACACATAATAGTATTTACGCAAGTAATAATGTAATGTACCTATAATACAACGAGCCGTTCAGAATATTATGCATAAAACGAATAAAGCCTGAAATGAGAACGTTTATACACCCGCAATCAACGCCATTGTAGTTATATTGAAAAATATTATTAAACCATGTAGTATAGCAGCGATCAAAACCAATTGTATCATCGAGTAGCTTAGGCTAGTTACTCTTAGTGATAGGGCGCTTAGATATAATAATGGGCTAAAACAAAAACAACGAAACATTGTCTGTGAAGTATTTAATATTATAAAAGTCTTTAAAAAATAAAAATAAAAAAAATACGCGTAGAATATGCCTTTTGTTAAATGTCGAAAAAAAAAATAATAAACAAATGAGTTTTTCATAACGTCTAAATTCATTGATGGAAGATGGGGTCAGAAGTTCATGTACAAATACAAAGGATGTTTCACGAGAAACTACAATAGACGTACGCGTGAATCTAGTAGTTAATGTAATAACATACGTTCATAGTCATATTTTTAGAGATAATAACCACCATATTTTTTAATCTTCTAGTTTTATAGGTAAAACACGAACCTGTCAAACATAGTTTACAGGGTGCGAATTCCTGATTTCCGTGTATACGAAATTTTAGAGGAATAATTGATTGAAATGAACCACAAACTACTATATATTGTGTAGGAAACAGAAAATTTCAAAATTTATATTTCCGAATAATAAAAATTGACGTGGAAAGAATAACCATTATCTAGTAAGCATTATTATGTTATGGAACGAAATATGCAATAATTTTTATTTTTATTTTTTTCCAATCACGATGAAAACAAATAGCTTTTACCAGCGTTTCCGCTGTGTTTTCGTTTAATAAAAATTAATAGTCAGAAATAATGGCCATGGCACGTCTCCCTCTAACCTTTTCAAATCTGCTGTATAAACATATTTTTTTTTAATTATTTTTCATAAACGCATGCAGTAAGGTACATGATTTTAAACAATATTTTGATAGGTAATATAATTAATTGATCAAAGATTATACTCGATTGTTAAAATCATAATTAATATTATTTTTCAATTTGACATATTATTGACAATATTATCATATATCACATTATAAACATCTACCTAAACTTTGTTAGGATTTGAACTCGTTTGGGGAAAATTGATAATATTTTGACTGAAGTTCAACTATTCAAGATAGCAAAAACTATATTGAAATAATTAATATGGCACGAAATCATCAGAAATGTCGATTATAGAAAATGTGACTCATTTTTTCACAAAAATTATATTCATCACAATAAAATGTACATTATTAATTTATAATTAATAATACAATAAAAAGCAATTTAAATATCATAACTTTTATAACTAATCGAGTTAATGCATAAATGGTTCAAAAACAATTTTCAATATATAATCACTTTAACAATTATTTGACAAAGCTTATAATGTCGTGAGTAGGTACGTAGTACGTACGTATCGTTTTGTCCTTATGTGTAATTTAAAGATATTATAAAATATTAAAAAGGTACCATAATCCACAAAAATAAATATACTATATAATTACTATGAAATATATTTATTAAATAGAGTCGTTGAAAACGATATGATTCGTGACAATGAGGAAACTTCGTGAGATAAAATCGAAAACCATAAATGTATAGGTACAAAATATGTATATACAAGTGTGCATTCAAATAATCATGATTTGACACTTTTGCATATCAATGGATTTTGTTCAGAAATAAAAACAAGTGAGAAAAAAACGTAGTTCAAGTAATTACCATTGTAAGCGTGGCATTTTGATTTGCATATGGAAACCGCTGGTTTCGTATTATATTATGCACAATTTTTATGATCTTATGGCTTAATAGTATAAAAAATTACACTTTTATTTCAAATTAAATTATTAACGATAGAATACTCAATCTTTCTATCAAAATAACGCTTGAAGAATTGTGCATAACATTAATTAATTATGTTTTGATATAAGTACATTTTTAGTACCAAACTCAGAGGTTATGACACAAAGTATTTCTATGGCGTCGGTATTTACATAAAATATTTACCTGCCGGTAACATTACCGGCAGGTAAACTGCACCGAATCGCGACGCGAATACCGGACAATGTGAATTTCGTTTGAAAACAAAAGTTTGAGTGGGCATTTTTAGCGGTTATTTTTTGGCACTTCATGCGGTGTACTAGTGCGGCGTGTTGTCAGCTTTGACGGCCGTTTCGCGTGTAGTTTTTCCATCTCGTTTAGAGCGTCAAGTTCTCGACGCTCCGACAACGTATTCGTATGGGGGCAGACACGAGCCGCCAAGACGGCTGGAACGAGAGGCATCATGCGCGCGCGCGCGGCCGTTTTGGATAAACAAAACGAAAATATACACTTGTCGGCGGGTCGGGCGCGCGCATCCGGTCAATATAAACATTTCCGGGTTCGAGCACTGTTACAACGGAAAGTCGGCAATGCCACACACGCATACACACATCATGGTAGGTACTTTATGTATATAATACCCTTGTTATGCGTAGGCGCCGTTTCGAATTCGGTGTGTTAGCAGCATGTGCAATGCACCGGAGTCTCAGATGCAGGTATACTAAATGTTCATAACGACGTAAAAAAAAAAAAATAATTCACCAAGGATCAAGAACATCCAAATGTGAATAAAAATTATCCAAAAAAATATAATGTACAATTTATTGTTGTTGGACATTGATCTATTTTCAACTCATTTGTATTATTACCGTTTTAGTTTATCGCGTACAACAGAATATTGATGTAGATACAACTACTCGTATCAGTACATTTTTTCTGCCTTAAGATGCCTCCGATTAGTTGTTGCATCCCGCCCGCGCCCAAGGATCGAGACCAGTGGCACACCCATGGGGGGGGGGCTTTGGGGCTTAAGCATCTCCCCCCCCCCAAAAAAAAAAAAATATTTTTTTTCATTTAATTATACATTATTATAGCATATTTTCACAGATATAGCACTATACAAGGATGATTGATTAAATGTATAATATAGTATATAATAATAAAAAAATTACCATTTATAATTTGTGGTAATTGTTTACTTGTGTGTAAAGAAAATAGGAAAATGTTTAAGCCCCCCCCCAAACAAAAATTCTGGGTGCGCGCCTGATCAAGGCTCAAATCCGACACTATAAAGAGTTACGATGTAATAATATTTACACGAGTTTTCGAATAACAGCGGCAGAAACCGCGGTGACCGGACTCATAATATTATATTATGCGAAAGAAAAGACATCGTGACGGCGACATTTACGAGGAGAAAAAGTGACTTTATACCGACGCCGCCACCGGTCGCGGAAGACCCAGACCTAACCCAGACGCGTGTTATTGTAAGAACGGCGCCCTGGATTTTCGATAAATTTTCCCCCTTTTATTATTTATTATTACTATTATTATTATCAAATTACGCGTTGCGCTGATTTTTTGCCGAGTGGTGTGTATACTAGTGCATATAAAATATAGTATAATAGTCGGCAACTTGTTCCCCCGTCCCCATCTTGTCGACGCGTACTTTATTTCTTGTTTTTATTTCATTGATATACAGTGCGATATGTACATATATGTGTATATATATATATATATATATATATCATATTTACTATATTATTTTATACATTGTGAAATATATCGTTTTTGATTTTTTTTTTATCTTCCTTTTATTTTTACGACGCCTAAAATTACTTACAGCTGCGCGGAATTCGTCCTATATATAAGTATAAATAT
Organism: Chaitophorus viminalis; assembly: GCA_025469195.1. Taxonomy (NCBI): domain Eukaryota; kingdom Metazoa; phylum Arthropoda; class Insecta; order Hemiptera; family Aphididae; genus Chaitophorus; species Chaitophorus viminalis. The sequence continues at coordinate 277,503 of JAIPRK010000189.1, forward strand.
TTATATATTATACAAATTATGTTATACGGTTATTGTGTCCGTAAAAAATAAAAGAGAAACGCTTAATATTTTATATTGATTATTATATTAAAGCACGCGGTTGTGTGTGCGCGTGTAAATTAAATCCTGTACGGCTGGATTGACGGCAAAATGTCAAACCGCTTGGTTAACGTAAATATATGAACGGTATACGACCTTTCCGGCCAAAAAATATAGACTAAATGTCTAACTTGACAGGTTATTTTCGGTTAATTTAAATCTTGTGTAACAAATTATCTTTGGATAAATTACGTCTTCGACGAAATTGAGGTTTTCGTAATTTTCAAACCATTTCCCGAATTTTATAGATATTTAAAGGAAGAAAGATAAGAAAAAAAATTGTACCTACCGTAAATAAATACCATCCATTTTAAAGGTATATAAAACAGTCGAAAGAGTAATTTCAGTGTTTAATGCTTCCTGAATTATTACAAAATAATAATTAAAATAAGACTCTTTTATTATTCTTCTTTTTTGTAAGTACACGAGTTTGCCGTAAATTGCACAGTCCTGAAACCATTTCTCGATAAGTAACTACTATAGACAATTTCAAAATTACCTCTCAAAGAACCATTTGAATTCAATTTACAACCGATGAAGGTCTATATAAAAGTTTAGGAGTGCACTATTTCTTCACAAAAACATAAACGCAAAAATAATAAAACCAACATTTCAAAACCTATGCAACATAAAAGAACAATATATGATAAATCGTAACATTGCGATTGATTCTAACGAATCTAATATTATATGTGTTTAATAATAATATAATAATATGTTACAAATATAATTATAATAATAAGTAATCGCACTGATTCATTCGCAAACAGGAATTGTTGCGAGAAAAAATAATTTTTCACTACTATGGTGTACAGTGATCTACATTTAAAACGGTTCGATAATTAAAATTCTATAGAGTTCAATAATACCGATCGAAAAGGTGAATGGCCATACGTTAGTTTTATTAATGAGTTGTTGGTGTTATTAGAGTTTAAAATATTTGACCCCCCTAAGATGATATAAACGTCGAAGTGTATTACTATCGTACATAACAGTAGCAAGTATTGTAGTGACTGTATACAATATAATATAATATAGTTGAGTGTTTTTCGTGTTTTGTCGACCAGTAAGTAGAATATGTAGGTATAAATATATTACGTACGTGTAAATACTCTCGTGTTCGCATGTTTTACAGCGAATTGAATATAAACGGACGTAAATTGGTCAAGTCGAGACATACGGTAGTATAAATGTATAATGCTATAATCCGTTGTATATAATGTGTTAAATAAGAGAAAGATGCGCTTGTACATGTGTGTATAGATGCGTGTGCATGTGCGTGTATCTATGTTCATGCATGCGCGTGTGTGTGTAGGTATTTGAGGGTTACTAGCGAAGCAAAGGAAAACAGCGTAGTAAAGGTTAATATTGGACTTCGCGGGCGATAAATTTCTCTAGGACTCGAATTAAAATGTCACAATCTTGAACATAAGAGTTATTTGTTATATTCAATTAGATATTTGTAGCTATAACGCCAAGGGCAAATTCTCGCTACATTTGATACTTTCAAGGATCTTGTGTGCTAAAACTTACTGCAAAAATCCGCCGTCACCGTTGATTTTTTTTTTTATTAATTTTAAGGTTTCAAATACAAATGTTTATTAGCCTACTGTGATTTGTGTGTTTAGTCGTCACATTAAGTTACAGATAATTATATTATGAACATTGACATTTATATAGTAGTTATAATAATGATTGTGTGGTGTTGTTGGTCCGTAGTCTTAAATATTAGTTGTGAGATCAGCCGTCTTGATGAACTTCAATATGGATTTTTCTTGTCCTGGTCCGAGTGCGTCTTTGAGTGAGCTGGTGTTCAGGTTAGCCCCCACTCTGGCATCATGGTAGGTGGGGCATTCCAGAAACAAGTGTTTAATAGTGAGATAACAGTTGCATGTTTCGCACCAGGGTTTGGGCTCCCCACGCATTAGATAGGAGTGAGTAATTCTGGTATGTCCAATGCGTACTCTGATGACCATGGTCTCTTCATGTCGTGTAAGCTTGACAGATGTATCAGGTCATTTTTTGGTCGAAGGTTTTATTTCTTTGAGTTAATTGATTTATTATTTGATTTTCCCATCGATTCTACCATATAGCATGGAATTTATATTTAAGGCTGCTGATTACGTCATCATATGTTATATGTGGGTATAATTTGGTATCGGGAGAGTTGACCGCTTTCGTCGCCAGTTCGTCAGCGAGTTCATTGCCGGGGATGCCGATGTGTGATGGTACCTAAATGAGTTTGATGGTTTTGTGTGTTGTGAGGATTTTGTTTTGAATGTTTTGGGAGAGTTGATTTTTGAAATTGATTAAAGCATACATATTGTATGTAAGACGTGAGTGTGTGTGTGTGTGTGTAAATGCCACTAAATGGTAAGGTTATAATTATCAAGTACATGATCTGCATTATGTCTATAAGGGAAAAGATATTTTTGTTAAATTTTTTGGCGGAAAATTGTATCATAATTCCCATTTGGTTTTTTCAAACGTTTCACCATTGTAAATTCTACAGTGTGTAATCTTTTGAGATAACTATTAGTTGAGACAATAAAGATTATCAAATTAAGTTTTCACATTCTATACGAAAAAAGAGAAATATATTATTTTATACATCACAGAGATAAGGACTATAAACACTCATAATTAAATAAAATTTTAATATTTTATAAGCTATATTTTTTGAATATTTTGACATTTTAACTTTTTATTTTCATTAACAATATGATTTTCAATATTTATCTTAGTTTACAGAAAAATAGTGTACTAAACATATTAAAATAACTCTTATTATCAGATTCTTATTTTATTTTCTAATCATTTCATTGAATAAATATTGTTAGTAATGAAATAAAATAAAATAGTATAAAGAAACATTTAAATAAAGGTTATCAATTTATCATTACACACACAATAAATTTTAATACAAATTAGTTAACCATTAATTCTCTCTATATATATATATATATCTATACTATATCTTTCGTTACTCGTTATTGCCCGGGAATTGATATAGCAGTTGGGCATATGATTATAGTATGAATGCAAATAATACCAGGTTAAACGTTGTAATTAATCAATGTATGCCATAGTGGTTCTCTAAATCATAAAACGGATGAATTACTCTAATTTCATATTCATAGCTTCAATGGTTTCAGCTGTAGGCGATTTTTACCATATTTACCATGTTCACCCTTTTTACCTCTTTTGCCCTTTTAGGGGTCGAATTTACAAAAAAAAATTTTAGAGGTCTTATAATTTATAACTATGTAAGACGAAATTTCTGACCAAATTTTATACTCAAAACTTCTACGACACCGGCCATGGGATGTTTTCCATTTTAACACCTTTTACCTCTACAAGTTGAATTTTGTGAACAATTTTCTTATCAGATGCCTACGCCGTAATAGGTATCTGTATGCAAATTTCAACCCGATCTGCCGGTGATTTGAGCTTAGCATATATCAGTAAATTACACGTTTGCCTTTTATATACTTAGCAGATTTGGATTTTTTTTTAAGCTTTTCTTTAAGAAACTTATTATTTTGCTTTTTAAACTACTTTTGTATGAAATCAAAAAATATAAATAGGTCAAGACGTTTTTTTGAGTTTTAATGAACACCATGATTAATTTTTATTTATACATATAGTTTAATAATAATTTATATCATAAATCTATTCCTTCTACGAAGATAACATTTTTTTCTTCAATATGCTTACTTTTCGAAAGTTGATATTATTATTATTATGAGTTTTATATAATTATAGAAAATAATATTATGTGCAAAAAATATGGACGCAATTTTAAGTATTTTTAAAATTAAAATAAATTTAAAATATCAATAATATTTTTCTGATTTGGAAATGTTCAACCTTCTTAAATCGCATAATATAATGTATAAATTAATACTTGAAACCGCGAAAAGTAAGAAAAAAGTGAACCTATTGTATTAAAAACTGAGTTTGTAATTTTTAAGCAAAGTAATTTAGTGAGTCGAGAAAAATATTTTCTAGAATGTTTTGTATTTATCTTTAAGCTACTTCTTACCATTTTCGAGTAATTTCATTCTGTATTATAATATTTATTTGAAGTAGCAGAAACGAGCGTTTTTTTTTACATTGCATTGTATTATTTAAAACTGGTGAATTATAATAACTCTTTGTGTTAAATTTCATATTAAAATAAACTCATAACATTTTTATTAAAAATATAAGACTGTTGAGAAAAATTCAACGTGTGTTCTAAACAAAAAATAGAGAGGTTGAAATATTTTCTGAACAATTCTCTGAAAGACGTATAAGTGTATAATCTTATACGTGAATTCTGGTATCTTAACAAAGTTAATTAAACATTTGCACAGAGTACACAATTGTATTTCTACCGGAATGTCGAACTTGAAAAGTTCTATGTCTGCACAACAAATGTATGATTAAGTTGTATTGTTATAATTATAAATAAATTTATGTAGGTATTGTACGCAGTCACTATTATTAATTTCAAAATACGTATTTCCGTAGGGAAATCGGTGAAAAATGATGGAATTGGCGTTATTGATTAATAATGGAATCACTAATGTATTCAAAAGTAACTATACTATATTTTCAGTTATTAAATAATTATATTTATATGATTATGGTTATTCGCAGCTTCGCAGGCAGATAACTAGATTACGAGTATTCGATGACTATATTATGTAATTAAAGAACATGATATTTTCGACCAGAATATTCACAGTAAAATGCTATTCTATTATAATAATATGATTATGTTGTATAATTTATGTTTCTATACTAATCAATGCACATCGCATCAAGGGTGAGGGCCATAATATAGTTTTATGCGTGTTTCACTTTAATTTTAATATAAAAGACGATTTACACAACTGGTTTTGTTATTATAGAAGTTGCCGCTGAGTGAAAACATTATTTTTTTTAAGGCCGCCATTCAAGTTACATTTATGTCTTCTTATTCGTTCATCAGTTTTCCTCATCAAAAATTTAAAGATATCGTTATTCTTATTAACAATAACATTAACAAAATCATATGAATCTGATGACCTGAAAAGAAAAACGAAAAAATTGCATTATGATGACAGATGAACTGATACACTAATATATCTGGATTTACTATAAACAATAAATTACCTGAGGCTAAATCCACTTAAAAATGCATTCAAATAATTTAATTTTTATATACGAAATATGATAATATTTTTATTTCTATCAAAAATATTCTGTTACTTATATTTAATAGGCTCTTTGGCGAATTTTTGGCTTTTAATGTGAATTTTTTGGAACCCAATATTTTTGTGTGAGTTTGAACGGGTGAAGCCATTGAACACATAAACTATTGCGCATGCTCAACACGAGTTATACCGTTTTATCTATATTATACAGGAAGTATACATTAATATTAAATACATAATATTTTGTAAAATATTATATTTATATATGATAAACGTAATCGAAAATTAATGATTAAACAAACAACATTGCTTCAACTATCGGTGTATTTATAACAGTATTTTGTATTCTAGAGATGGATTTCTAGTTTAATTGTTACTATTCTGTCCGATAGTCCTTCTGTAAATCAAACCCATCGATTTCTACTGTTTACATTGTTATTTGCTATAACGTTGAATACGATTTCTTAGCATCAATTCTAGGGGTTAGTGTTTGTTAAAGAAAACACGAAAAAATGCCATCAATCAAAAACTTTTAGACTTCCAGGATCGTAGTTCGGATATCCAGAATAGGATCTCACGGCTTAAAGCTTAGGTATTCGCTGGAGGAAGGATTACAGATTATAAACAATCAATAACACAACTTTCAACGTACGTCGATGTAATACATAACGACGGAATATACTTCCACCCCTCTTTCCGCGAAGGCGGATGATCATCTCATTTCCACCATTCGCGCTGTATCGGCAAATATATTAAGAATCCAATATATTTGTATTAATGTAACCTTATACTGAGATATACTGAGCTGTCTGTAGTCCGTTTTGTGTTACCGTCGAACTCTTCTCTTTTTTTTTTTTATTATTCCGCGAAGGCGTTAGATGTACCATGTGTACCTCGTAAAATATCACGATGACCACATTCTAGACGAAATAGTATAATTTTAAAGTTGATTCAGTACGATATAGAGCATACCTACATTTTTTAAAACCAACTAATATTGGTGCACATTTCTAATCAAATGTTTTCAAAATAAAAGAATTAAAAAATACTCAGAGAAATCTTAAATTATAAGAATAAAATATTTGAAATCACTAACATCATTTTTTTTTTTTTTATGAACAGTTGTAATAAGCATAAAACGATATCATTTATTTGATAAAATTAATATTTTCATTGTTTTTAATTATAATTTATTTTCGATTTTAATGTTTTCAATTTAACTCTAATTGAATACTGCACTAGATATTATAATTACACTATTCCTAGGTACCTATGTGAATCAAAAAAAAAAAATAAAAATTTATTGATTGGTTGGTAAAATAGTAGGTATGAAATCTAATTCCTTTATCAAATGTATTGTTTAATTTATTATGGTCATATAAAAACAATAATCCCAGAAGACGAAGGTAATGTAAGGCCTGTAAGGGGTATAAATATCTATATAGGTATAATAACATATAATTTATGTTTTTTGTACTAGGTTTTATCTAACTATTTATTTTATATTATTTCTCTTATCAAATAATATAATTGTGCTAATTCACTCTAATTGTATAAATTGCTTATGTAAAATAAAAATATAAAATTATATATTTTTATTTGGTAAATAGTATTAGTATTTGATTTTTGGTCGTATTCCAAATAATATAAAAAAAGGAAAATTAATTAGTCTGAAATGGACGTTCGTAAACCCACTCTTTTGTCATTTTGTCATCCACGGTCGACGAAAAAAGTGACTGTTATTAAAATAAATTCAAACGAAAACATATTTCAGCTAAACGAACGTTTTGACACAGCATTATTTTTTTCTTGGGTTGAAATCATAGTAATCCTCAAAAAAAACAATGGTGCTGATGTAAGCATTATAATATCATAATATTTGTCTGCTTATTTTCATATAATCGCAATTTTCACTAAAACTCGGAACTGTATTATAAGTAACAGTATATAAGTATATTAACTATTAGAAATTTAAGAATCACAAATGTAACAAAAATAACTGAATTCAGTTTGAAATAACTTTAATTGTACACACAAGTCGGATTTATTTGAAATATAAACAAATAATTATATTAAGTTTCCAGAAAAACAAATAAATCAAAACAATAATAACTCTAATGATACATCGAGACTTCGAAAACCTGAAAAGCTATAATTGTATAGTAGTTGGTTGTTATAGACATAGTATAGTATAGTATAGTAATTATTATAAAATAGTTTAAACATTATATAGTAGTTTTGATTTTTTGATACCTAATACAATACGTATTCAACTTTAAACGGATGCCAATAATTGTTTGATGTCATTTACTTATTCTATATTAAATTATTAGATGAACTATCCTACAATGATATTACTATAATTCGTGAATAATTTGCTAATAAAAAAATAAATAAAATATTTAAAAAAAAAATGACTTAAAGGAAATACCAATTTTAATAGCTGGTAAAAATTTCAAGTTTCTGCGACTTATACTTTTTGAATTATAACAAATCTTTAAAATCGTTTAAGGATAAATCGCTATTTTATGCAATTTCGTAAAAATTTAAATTTCAAACGGTCATAAAATTTTTTCCTCTTAGTCTGGTAAAATTTTTTTAAAGATTATTGAAGAGTAGCTTATGGATAACCTAGTGTTAAAATTTTGAACCTTAAGTATGAACAGAATAAATTTTATGAATTTTTATCTACAAAATAACTTGCAAATTATCGTAATTATGACACATTTTATACAAATTTGAGCTTTATGGGCTTATAAAAAAAGTTTGAGTGAAACAATCTTCGATATTTTTTAGTTACGATAAATTTTACTTATTATAAACCTCTAGTAGATTTTCAAGAGTTTTCGGTGAACCAATTAAATTTTATAGATGTTTAAAAAAAAAAAATTTACAAAAATCGAAAATTTAAATTGTCTATAAATAAGTCAAAATATGTCAAAATACTTTGAAAATTTTACCATGTATAGAGAATACCAATATAAAGATTTGGTGAAAATTTCAAGTTGTTGCAGTTTTTAATTTTTGAGTTAGAGCATTTTAAAAAAAATATATTTTGTAAAAACGTGATTTTGTGTAAAATTTCCCGTTTTTTTGTAACTTTTTTATCGTTTTTTTCGACTTTCTTATAAAGTATTGAAAAATTTGCATTTTTTGACTTGCCCAAGTACTATTTACATTCACTTTCCTTTCAGAAAAGTTGCTGTTTGAGAAAATCGAAGCATTTTTACTAACAAAAATCGTGTCTTCAACACAAAAAAAAATATAAAAAAAATAAATAAAATAGGCGGTAAAAAAACCAAATGGAAAAATAAATCATGTAGTAGATCAACAATAGAGTAGTTTAATACATAATCCGTCATTCGTTGGGTATATAATCGCACATGGAAATTTGGAAACATAACAGTTATGGGAGACCAAACGCAATAAATCATCCCTTGCATTCTCCGCCCAAAGTATAAACATATCGCTAGTTGGTGTATTATATAGACGTCAAATCTGTTCCTATAATATTTAACGTGTTGAATTCGGTTAAATAATACATAATATGTAATGTGGATTTACATCCTGTGGAGTACGTCCGGCCTTCTGAATTCATCAAATCCATATACCCAACCTAATTTTTGTTGTGATAAAATAGTACGTGCCTGATGAAAAGTTAAAACCTAATACATTATAGATAATTGATTTTTGTATCTTATTTTTTTTATTTATTTTTCAAGAAATGTAAATTTAATAAAAAAACCTATAAATGATGAGATTTCCTCGATTGCTGAAGGCTCTGGAAGGGAGGAGAGAGATTTTAAACTAATGATAATAAAATAAAATAAATTAAGATGGACTATGTACTAAGTTAACGTTAATATTATATGAAGTTGATGAATTACAGTACTATGTAAATTAAACGAACCAATATATTAGTTAGTTTTGTTCATATTAATTAGCACACGGGTATAAAAATGAGTTATTTATATAATAGTTCTTAAAAATATATAAATTTTGGATTAATTTAAATTTAAATTTAAACCAAGGCCTATTGGTATAAGGAGCAAAATTGAATAAACGTATATATAGGACACTGTTGTCCAAAAACTAAGGTAAATAAATACATATACAATTTTTACTTAATATTGTGTGTATAATTAATACAAATATGCATGCCATTTTAGAATTTAGGTTTTCATTAATGGTAATAATACATAGATCTCGAGGAATTGACATGGCTTAATAATTTACAGTTACATATAATAATATTCGAGAAGCTAGTTGTTGTTAAGTAGTTAACAGTTATTATTAGTAATTTCAAAGAGATATGTATTTTATATTCCAAAATGAATTTATTATTTACTTTTACCAGTGTTTGTTTCTAATGAAGTAATATATTATTGTTAAACTGACTTTAAATGGTAGTAAAACTATTATTCTATTAGGTACGTTATTTAAATACTTAATACAATACTTAAGTCATTCTCTATAATTTATTAAGGCATTGACTATATTTAATCAAATAACCATACTACCTGCAAAATTAATTTACTATGTATGTACCTACCTATTTAGAAGGCCATTCATATAAATCATAAATAATATCAGTCAGAGTACAACAGTTACCTTGTGATGTTGACTCGTCAGTTATCTATTAACTTTATATACTCTTCCATTTAATAATATGAAATAAATAACTTGTGAGCAATATCTAAATCCATATTAAAATTATCTATCTATATAGCATTTTATGGTCGACAAAGTTTTTTTTCAATATTCACTTAAAACCGGAAACGATAAGTGTTTATTCATATTCAATACAATTATTTTTCCTTAGATTTTATACACGCACCGCGTGTTCATAAACGCGCCAGTAATTCCAAAATAGCTATTACATTTCTTTTTTAATAATTTAAAATTTTCAAAGTATTCCGTGTATTATTTAAACACTTCTATGTTTTCAATTAACTTTGTATTCATAAGCTCATTGACCGATCTATACTAAAATATTTGCATAGTTATTCTCAGGAATCAAGGTCCCGCGGCGTATAGAAGCTATCTTGTAATCCGAAATCACACTCCCGCTCCCGCTACTCACGTTTTCATTTCACACATTACTCACGTCTCCGGAACAACAATAATATTTCCAACAACACAACAAACAACGGCAAAAATAATAATCTTGTAGCATTACGCAACACCATATATGTACAAATATATCTCATCCGGTCTTTATAATAAATTATTAATTAAAAACCGCCAGGGATGCTATTACACGGATATAAGATAAAACTTGATTCAATTTTAAATATCACAACATACAACCTTATTTTCACGACTGAATTGTATAATGGAACCAATGAAAAACACAATAGAAATGACAACCACGTATTTACCGAAATCGAAATGTTCGCAGAGATTGATTACAAAGTTCCTTGTGATGACCACCTATCATTTTTCAAATCGAGTCGAATCGATGCAAGCCAAAATATGTCTAAAAATTGTCAACATACACTTTTAGATCGTGATCAGAGTGTAAATAATGTTCTATAGTCGTAGCGATGCACCGGTACAGTCGGTTCCAGACATATCCAACCTCCTATCACTATGGTTACGCATGACGGCTAACGTACAAGATAATATTATAACCAGATAAATAGTCATAATTCAAAATGTTTCAGTAGGCTAAATTCACAATGATTGACATATAAAATCGAAGTGCCACTATGTGTAAAATTGTTTTTTTTTTTTTATTACAGCGAGTCGAATAAAATGTTAAGGTGGTGCAATAAACAAAAAGAAAGTCATCTATGTCTGTATTCTTAATTATGGTATATGAACATAATGATGATACCACTAAAATATGTCCAACTTCAATATTAAAAATTAAACACAATTTTCATAAAATGTATTACTTAATAATTAATAATAATAACGATCTAATTATGACAACTGTGGTATATATTTTATGTTAGAAATATTAGATATTTACAGTGCTCGAATTGGAAAAACAAATTGAGAACGGACGCTAGTTATAGTTTAGAAAACACCGTTCCATATCAGATAAATTGTAAATCAACCCGTTATGGACTTCGTCCCTTGTACATATTACTATATGTGCTTTACTAAGCACTATAAATGTAGAACATATACAGTGCTCTAAATAATATATTAAATTAAATTATTAGATTATTAAATTAACAAAAAAAAAAAAAAATTATTTCACAGTTTTCTTTAGACAATAGAAATAAAGGAAAACAAAATTTAAATACACATTACATCGTTCACAAGTAAACATCTCTGGACGCGTTTTTAGCGTTCCTCTCTGAATTATTTGAAGGGGGCCGCTCAAATCTATGAAAAAATGAAAGCTGATTTCGTCCGCCTGCGTGCTCCCAATTTGAGCACTGAATATTTATCAGTTTATCACTTACGCACGTAACATTATTATTTTAAAGCGTAATTTTAACTAGAGTTAAATTATGAAATATGTAAATTGAAAAAAGTTGTTGTATTGGTTCGTTTGTAATTAATATTGCAACATAATTGTATTGAATAATAAGTTATTAGCTAAATTAACCTAAAAATTCAGACTGTTTAAATTCAGTTTGCCAGTTTGAAATTTTGGGTCCTGTGTTAAAATAAATGTGAAAATATGAATATTGAAATAGTGTTTTAAATAAATTATTATTACCTATTATTATTATTGTGATGTGATTTATATTTATTTTTTATTCATACAACATTAAATATTTATAACCTATAGCAAAATAATGTATATAATTTCTATAGATAATATCTATTTATAAAATAATATTGTTGTGACTAAAGTAAGAATAAAAACATTAAGAAAAAGTATTGTGTATAATGTTTTATTACATGTAAATTACATTGAATACTCATAATTTTTTCATATTATGAAATTAACCACACTTTCAAAATCCCTGAAATTTGAGTTATGAAATAAAAAATACTTAATGAATATAATATAAACATTGAACATTTATATTACACATGTATTACTGTATTACATAATATGTAATAATATTACAATACATACTTTTGGTGAACAGAATAAAGTTGGCTCTTTTTTCATTTTTCTATGGTTTATTAGAATTATTATTGGCGTAAAGATTTCATCCAAGGACACAACATTATTTAGGCATTTATTTTAAAAATAAAACACATAAACAACTTAACTTGTCAGTAATGTACTGTAGTAAGATTAGTGACAACAAGTATTATTCAATATTATAATATTATTATGTATAGGAAATAGATACACTTAGAGACGGAAATATAATAACTAAAAAATTCACTAAGTTCTATGCTGGTCTAGACACGATACACATTATTTAATTTGTTACCCTATTGATAAAATATTAAAATTTAAGTTATTTCAACCATAATAGGGATTTTGTTGAGTTGTATTACATCTTATTATAATCTAAATAATATTGATACATGACATTTCAATTTTACGTTAACTTTTATTGTCTATTTTTAATTTTTTTGTTTTTAAATTATTTCTGTTTCTATTTGTGTTTACATTTACCTACTTTGATCTATATTGTCATTAAATTGATGTAATCTAAAATGTACAATATTGTACATTGTATAATATCCTATCAAAGGCGTACGTCCATATATGTGTAATAAATAAATAAGACAAAGAAAAGAATATTTACGATTTTACAAATTTGCATTTAAATAAGAATATAAAATAAATGTATGGAAATAAAAGCACTTAAATAAAAAAATAGAAATAAATGTAAAAATACAGTATCACACATTTAATCTTACAATAAATTAGACCTCCGATCGAATGTTAGCGTACTCTATCGAAAAATCTTCGAACTTCTTAATTGCTAAATATTTTGGCATCCATATCGTTTCATTAAAATGTAGAAAAGGAACATCACCTGATCTTCTCTACATCATGATTGAGACGCATATTTTATATTTGTAATTGGTGACCGATAATAATGTCCGATAGTAGAAACGGCGACGCTGATCAACATAATCTTTTGTCTTCGATTTCTAAAGAGATTTGTAACTGTACAAAATGCACGAAACCAAACCATAGCCGAACTGCCCGAATGAATAGCAATGCTCATCAACTTAGTCCCCCGAACGGTGATTGTAAGTGGACTTCATAAAGTTGACCCGCTCATCCGTAGAGCTACCGTCATTAGTACCCTCACAATTTGTTAATGGACTGGTAAATTTTTAGCATACAAATGAAACCACAATAATAATTTGGTGGACCCACTAGCTCGTGGACGTAAATGATGAAAAGCTCTAATTCACGTAAAAGGTCACCTACACGTGGTACTTCACTAGTGCCTAGGATTATGCCTTTGCATCTAGGTTACATAGGTTCCTCTGTGCAACTGGATAAATATCTTGACGTCGTTGGACTATATTATTCTACCGCTGAAGCGTGTTTCTGTAGGTTTAAGCATTTGACAAGACGTCTTAGATATTACACGCAGTGCTGAATAATAGTTATCAGACGTTTTCATTGCGCGAATTCCTCCGACATGCCTTTGGATTTTAATTTAATGCTGTATTCAGTGCACGATTGTGACAATCACCCGTGCAGACAATTACAGATATCGAATGTTCGGAAAATAAGTGTTTTCTCTATATATCACTATATCTGTTATGCTACGGTGAACAAAACGCACGTCGAAATATTTACACACTTTGAGCCGAAGTTTATTATGTCGTCACTGCGCGAATTAATTACCAGTGACATCGATGTTCCCGGGCCGCTGAGTAAGATTAATATCCTCCACGTACCCACGGGAAACTTTTGGCAACTCATCCTTTCCACGTGCTTATTTGACCCACTAATTACTATGGAAAAAACAATCTGTTGTTTTGCGTGATGAGATAAGAACTATAGCCGACAACGGTGCGTGGTGGTGCATTATTTTTTACTCGCTCTATTTTTTATTTGTTTTTAATCCACTACATATTTGAAGTGTATTCGGTTTTTATTACCTATTATTTATAAATTTAATTTTATATTTTTACTGAGATATATAGGTTTTGCCCGTTCCGTTGTGAATATTTTTAAATGTATAATGTTCTTTCGAATATAAGATAAAATATAACCACTATTTGTGTTTATGGGCCGAAAGATAAACACGCGTTGAAAACTGCATTAAAAGTGTCAACTGATTTATTACAACTGCAATGTGCTATGTGGCATCCTCAACAACTTTATATACGTCAAAAGAATAAAAATGTTTGTTCAACAGTATCATTGTGATGGCTTAAATACATTTTTCTAAAACATCTACCTTAGAAAATAAAAAAACAACATATTGTTCTATATTATTCAATAAGTAGGTACCCATTGATTTTACCGTCAATATATCATATAATATGATTAATGTAAATAATATTATAAAACTATTATCACAGTTATGAAGATATCGTTTTAAATAAGAATATAGTTAAATGTATGGAATCATTACAACAACATTATAATAAGTATTAATTAAGAAATATATTTTGAATTTTTTGGAAAACAAATATTTCTTGAATAAAACGAAAATAACCGGTTATAATCATAAATTAAGTCTTTGATCACTGGACTAAAATATTTATTGTTATTTAAAATCAAATATCAGACGCTACTAGGTTAGTTTGTATTATCATATAGATACGTAGTATAATGTTGGATAATCTCTTAATTAAAAACTTGAAAATATGAAATTACCCTATACCGAGTAATGCAAAAACATAATAGAAAAAATTGATTGACAAACACATGAAATATAAACACTCACGTTATACTGATGAATGTAATTTTGGTACTAAAATAGATTTAAAATAAAAAAATATTAAAACATAATTATATGCATTGGATTTCTATAGATAGCTATTCAGATATAACCATAGTCGACAAAAGTTCACGGTTTAAGCTATGTAAATGTCATTCCTTATTCACATTTTATCTTTATTTTCCCGTATTCTTATTTTTGTTACATTTACAGTTAGCATGGATTTCTCGGAAAATAATTTTAATATTTGACGTTGCTACAGCAATAGCGTATGTAGAATAATACAAACAAAAAAGTAGATTATATATTTATAAATACCTATAATATATATTTAATATTAAAGTTATAAATATAATACATATTCAATATTATATTTACATAATAAATGGCAGAAATAGCTATCAATACTAAGGAGAGTCATTAGATAATATTACGAGGATTATAAATATAAAGAAATTCAGAGCTACCAACAAAAAGTTGCAAAGAACAGAAATAATTGATTAATCAAACAATTATATAGTACTAACTGAATTACCCGTCTTTGCCGTATAAAAAAATGTATGTACTATTGTTATCTGACAAGATTAATTATTGTTTAATCTATTTAAATAAAATTTAAATAAGATTGTTTAAAAAATATTTTATATATGTATATTATTTAGATATTAAGCTTAAGGATTATTTTTTATATCGTTGTGAATATTTAATGAAGCTAGACCATTAAGCCTATTTAGACATATTGCATTTCTTAAGTAGGTCTTAGTAGTGGTAAAGTAATAACAGTTTGCATCAATTTTGAAATTATTGGGTTTCAACCTTTAAAAATAATATTTTTGAACATTTTTTTCATAATGCACTAATACATGGTCAATGTATATTCAATTTATCATAACATTTATTATATTAAAGTTTCAAGTAAATCGATCAAGTGATTTTGGCTTGTATACCTACTTCATTTCACACGGAGCAGGTCAGGTCATAGTTTTTAATGAAATACTATCTTATATTTTTTTATGCCTAGTTATGTACCTATAATACTTTGTTTTTTTTTTTTTTTTTCATTATCGGTTACCGAGGTATTATTTTTGTGTTTATTTTTTGATAATAGGTAATATATTATCTGGTAAAAGTTTCGAGTCACTATGACGACCAAAATATCAGTTACCCCTTTATAGCTCCAATTGGTAACACCCGTGCAACTTTCTTGATTTTTTTCTTATAGAGATATATTTGCTGATTTCAAGTTCAACCTCTTAAAATCAAAATTTTGAAAAATCCTTTCTTAGTGGACCTTGACATTAAAATTATAATCTATCCTTAAAATTTCAATTCGATTACTTAAATATAGGTTCGACTTTGTGTTGATTATTGCTAAAGTACACTTTCCTTTATTTATAGAGATTATTGTTTCAGGTAAATACAAACTCGCGGCATGTATGGAAAATCCAAATCTAGAACAAATCCATGTTTGGATATTGCTGTTGAAATCGAAACATCAATTTACTTTTTACATAGTTTCCGTAGCGCGTGTGTTCATTAAACGCAACAATTAAATAACAATGAATTATTATTATTTCATATTATTAATAATGAACTAATGTTGCTATAGACGTGATATGAAAATACTCAGAAATAATTAATAAAGTTCAAACACTCGTCGGGATCTCGATTTAATGCTGGTAGGTACTTAAAATTAATACGAATCCCTAAGGAAAATTCGTTTAGTTTCATCCTTCATTTGTCCTTATGTTGTATTTTTTTTCTCGTTTATTTTTTAAACAGTCGATTTATATTACAGTTATGTTTATTGGAGCATTTTCAAAAGTTGTTGAACTTCAAATTGAGATATTGATTTTTTCCTTGTATACGTTTAATGTATATTTTGTTGTGCAAGAGATAAAGGTTCTTTAAAAAAAAAAAGTAAAAAGGTAGTTGGATTGATTTTTTTTTGTTGAAAAGATTGCAGTAGGGGTTTTGGACCGTTTTATATACAGTATTTTCAAATTTTGAAAATGTACATTAAATTGAAGGTTTGGTCATGAACCATCCTCAGGTACCACATATTTGAAAGTGTAGTATATTTTTTAAACATTCTAAGTAAATTATAAAAAACTTCGTCCACCATTGCATCCAACAAATTTCTAAGTAAAGGGGATTAAATAATGCACTGAAAAAAAAACATATTTATATATTTTTTACCAAATCGTGAAGAAGGTTATAAGGAAAAAATTAAAATTTGATCGATAACTATTAATTAAAAACGATAGTTCACGGTACGATTATATAGTTGTTGTATAAACTACAATATGATCAGATTAAAATATTAAGATATACTACAATAATCTTATTATTGTAAAAAAAAAGAAAATTTCTTTTATAGAACTATAATCGCTTTTGTAGTTGATAATTTAAATTTAACATCACCTGGATAAACTATTTTAAACTTAATTAGAATGGTCAATGTAACATGAACTATATGAATGCAATAAATCTAGCCTTAGAAGACTATTATTCAAAAGCATAGTTTGAAAATGGTTTTATATATTCTGCTATTTTTTGAATTGTATTGTTTTTAAATTACTTAATTTTTTTACTTATTTCAACTGATGACACTGAAATAAAAGAGATATTAGAGCCCTATACTTGTACTCCATAATTTGGTTTTTAAAAATTATTTTTCTGAAATCACATACACATTTGTATTCAGAAAATGCACAATAATAAATTGTGTTGATTAACGTATATAATAATTCTATGCGTATTCGTAATCAATGAAGAAAAACATAGGAAATTACGACTTTGAGGTAACTATATATTAAGTCATAAAGTAAAAATAGAAAACATAGTTCCTAATATTGATTTAGAGGTCAAAATAAGGTAGATATATATCATTATAATATAATACTGTACAATAATAAATCTTGGCGTATACTTTCGAATAATAAATAATATAATTCGATTAACGCAATCCAAAGCATTTAAAACAAGCTATTTTTGAACACCCGTACTTCAGTTTGGTCTAAAAGAGGATACGTAGGGCTTAAAACAGTAGGACGATTACGTAGTGGAGTGCGGAACGGTTTCTAGGAAAATTGATCAAATCATTGGCCAACGGCGTAACATTACGACCGAGGTTGTAAATAAAACACTCGATCCGTCATTACGAATATTATAAAACCCATAAGTACGTACTGCCTTAATGTATTATTATTACGTATTGATAAATTACATCTCGACGTGTGTAAAATTGTCTGGTACTATAGTAAGTAATAGTAAAGTATCGTCAACTGAGATATTATTAGTTTCGGTTACACGCGACAATATTACGCTGACTTTACCAACATAATAATATTATTATGATACCTTCGTTTTACCCGTAGTTTGAACAATGTTAATTTTATTTCAACGGTAAATCGATTGCGAGTTGGATACGAATTGGATAAAACTTTTCGTGATTGTTATTGTGAACAATAATCATTCGAATACGTTGGAAAATAATATCATTACTATTTACGCTGTTATTATCATCAAAATATTTTATACCTTTTTCAGAACCTTTACAGTAACCTTTTCACTACTGCATCTCATTGTATTATCAATTCGTCTGCATATTATAACATCGTATAATAACTATATATTTACAGTTTTAATCATACTAAGATATTTAGTAAACTTACACCATAACATTTCATAGTTAATTTAACTAGGTAATCCATAAATTTATAATTATTTGTACTCGGTCTGAAATGATTATTCTATTAATAATTTAATTTCTTCGAGAACTGTTAGAAACAAGTAAAGACATGTATTCAGTGACTGTGTTAAAGGATTTTAATTGATTTTTCTTAAATAATCAAGTCCGAATAATTGAAAAAAATGAATGCCTTTATTTTCATTTTCAAACTAAAGTATGTTTATGTTTCTCTAATAAAAATAACGACGGTTTAAGTCAGTCGTGGTAATTAATAGATCTGTTTTATCTTATCGCTCATAATATCTTAACCCATGATTCATAATATTTGTAGGGTCTAAAAGTATAAATATTTGATAAAAGCAAAAAAATAATAATACTTTGATTATTGGTTTGATTATTGGACAATAATATTAATGCTAATATTACCACAGTACGCCAAGTTGAAAGTTGAATAAAGTTTTAATAATACATCGGTAGAATGTAGTTTACTAACCTTCATTGCTGATTAAAATTCTAACGAACTACGAAACATTTTTCATTCATAGAATCTTTCAAACCTATTTTCTAGAAAATTGGTAGTTTCGGATCAAGTAAGTACATACGATCCCTCTTTGAATTCACAAATAACCGAAACTAGGCCATGGCCAAATTGACACAATGCTGCAGTACAATGCACAATATTGTAACGTTTTATTATTGTCGTGTGAAAATTTTTAATAATATTGTAAACTATCCAAAGTATCATAAATTCATAATTATTTTCATGGATATTTAGTATGAATATTTTACGAGATTGTAAAAACACTTAAATAGTTCAAAACTTCAAACCGAAAAAACTGGAAATGTTTGGAGAAACATATCCCTGATATCCTTAATTTATTTTCGGAACTTTGAATATGAAATTTGTATGTCATCGTACCAGGAGCATATGGATACGGCTTAACAATTTTTTTTTTTACTCCCTGAGCCGAGTTCTATTATTAAGTAGCTTGTGCCCTGATTATTTCTGTGTTAGAAATTTATATTTTGGGTCCAAATTATTACATTTTTCAAATGTTACGATCTAAAATAAAGTTAAAATATGGCTTTATTAGTGGCTATACTTTATAGTTTTACGATATTAAATATATTGGTTTGGCCATAACTCTCGTGCGGTGGTTTTCATCGGAAACTAGGCTGTACTTCTTCACAATTTAAATTAAGTTCTACTCGCATGTGACCGTTTCTCAAGTACCGTCTCGTTGGAGTTGTTCATAAAAGGCTGGTTTTTTTGTGCTTTACATTGAGTACAGATGTAAAAATCGTTATTTTGATAGAAAAAAAGAGTACGTATAGTGTATGAAACTTGCAAACTATCATACACAGTGGGTGAGGCGCTGAATCATATGAATTGTATACTGACATTAGCTGCGGGAAAGGGTAGGGGACTTTAATTCAAATGTTCAGTCGCTGGTAAAATGCTTTTCAATGTCGATGGCTGATTAAATAATGAAATAGCTGCCGTTAGATAACCGTTGTATTATTATGCTTTGGCGAGAAACCAGATCACGTGCTGTACGCCGATATGCACGGGTTGAACGAAAATACAAAGGAATAATGACGGCCGAACGAATAGAAATAATGAAAAATAAGTAATTTTGTTGTGTGTGTGTCAATAAGATTGCAAGGCCAAGAAATATCAAGATCCCGGGCCGAATTGTAATAATACGAATTTTAAACAAGCAAATGTTTACTTCGCGTGGAAACGCAGTCCTTAACTTTTACGATCGTATAATACGATTTTGCTACTATTACTACGCACGGGTTTTACCAAGTGCCTATACTACCTATATTAAAGTGTCATTACGGAATAAAAATAATCAAACGCTGAAGGGCGGACGGCGAGTGCCTCTACAGTTGACAATATGCATAATTCCCATTTCATTTAAAACCAAGAAAACAGATTTATCTTTTATTATTATACATTATAACCTATTAAAGTACAGTCGTATAGCTTATTAGCACATAATAACACCGGGAAATGAGTATTTTGTAGTGTTCGAAACGGGCATTTCAAATACGCATGTATTGCCAAAAACATTTGAAAAATATATTATTTCAGGATTAACCCAATCATTACATAATATACAATATCACTGTATACTATGTAAATCAGTTTTATCGCTGGGTAAACAAAATAATAAATGTCACTGTACCGTTAGCAGACTTGTATACCGCTAATGAGGAGATGTTTATAATTCAAATATCATTAGTAATATTATCACATCATATTATAAACTCATAACTGATGTGTATACACACGCATTGCAAATGCAATTGTAACGCGATAATAGTAATTGAAAAAAAAAAAAAAAAACGTGCTGAATAATAATATTATTAATTACTGTTGTTGATGATATTCACAACCCTGGCTACTAAATATCATATGATACATAGTAGCAAATCTTCATATTTTTTTTTTCTCCCGCGTACTTGTGATTATGAACAAATGCAAACCATGTCAAAAGTGTTTTAAATTAACAACGTAACTACCTACACGCGTAAAGATAGCTGATAATATAGTTTGGCAAAATTAATTGGGATCGGTTCTTGTCCGTAATTACATGGTGGTATGCTTATAGAACACCGCAAGTATGTACTAAATAAATTAAACCAATTAATCAATTCGGTTGTTCACCTTGCACAGTCCGTCCTTTAATTAGAAGGCGTTCATTTGAGGAGACATTAAGGGGACGAAGTGAACTAAACACGCACACTATAGTTGTCTCCGATTTGAATCTCGGTCACGGGTAGTCTCTCTTCCTGAACAGCTAGGTGATAGCCTGGAAAAAGACTACCCTCCACCCACTTTCTACATGATATGGAACTGACCAACGTTGTATTAAATTAAAATACTGCCAACAGACTGACTAAAATAGATTCACCAGTAACTTCTTTGAAAAAAAATTTAAAAACCATATAATCAGACAAATAAAATCAGACTGTACGTGTTTCAAAGCTACTCTATTGCGTTTTTTATTTTATTTTTTTTTTTACATCGTTTCTGCGTACTATCATAATTAAATCTTAATATAGTTACAGTCAAAAATAAAATTGTATTTTCGCTGTAGATAGCCATGTAAAGCAAACGTATTAAATTCTTCACGGAATAATGTGGAAAACTGAATAAAAATCATTATCGCTGTAATATATTAAACCTAAAAATTGCTATATCAACTTGACTTTTGGATAATACCAGAAGTATTGGAAGGCTATTTGTACGAGGATAGTAAAAGAAAAAGTAAAAGACAAAGATAATTTATGTGTATAGAAAATAATATGGAGTCGATAGTACAATGTCTAAATACAACAGTACATTATGCAGTAGTGCACACAGGGCTTTCATGCGAAGTGTCTTGTGGGGATATATTAGAGAACCGTCCCACAACATTTTTACACCTACTACAGTGAACAATATTTATTTTTAGTATCAATACATTTTATGATGTGTTACATGACATAAACTGGAGACATATTATTTTGTTATAAATTTCTTCAAATAATTAATTTTGGTAGAAGGCGTGAGCTGTATGCATAGGATAAGCAAGGATAAGAGGCAGTCACGGCACAGTTTTCTTAAGGATAAAAAACTCTCTGAAGATCTTATAATACGTAGGTACTAATATCAAATAGGTATAATTTATGAATACGCAACACTTTAAACCCGATTAATTAGTAAAAGTTTCATCTGAATGGAAGGATATGAGATTAGCAAACAAAATAAGTTTTGAATAGAATATAAGTCTATGACAATTTTCAAGGTGGTAACAACATAGGATAATTTAGATACTATGTCTTCAGTATCTCTGATTGCATACCCGAAGGATGCTCATTGAAAAAAAGAAAGCATGACCTGTCCCAATATCTGTTAAAAAGTTATTAGTGTTATTACAAATATCGATCAAATGTAGCCATCATGAATATATTCATATTACGAAATCATTTATGTGTTTTTTAAATTGTTTTTTTTTTTTGAACAACATTGAATTCTTTTGAAATTTATAATTGTGACATCTTCTGGAAGTATGAAATTAAATGTACATATTTTTTTTTCTCACGAAGGAGGGGATCTTATGATTATGTATTTCATAGCTAGCGTGTTCAATAGTCATTTATATGGATTTTTTTTTCTTTATTCTATAAGACTACATGACTTCCGACAACCCCGATTTGGTATCTATTTTGTGGAAAACACCCGAATGGTGCGCTACTCTTGCTTACACTACTGCGAAAGCCGAAACTAAGTTCTACGATCATTAATCACGCGTTATCGGTTATAATATCATTTATGTGGTACTAATACACATCATCGTGGTATCTACAAGGACGAGATGGAAAAGAAATTGAAACCCCATGATATTAGAGTGACCACGATAATAGATTATTGTGAAATATCTATCACAAAAGTATGCGCGAATACTTCCGAAATTCCGAATAATGAACGTCAAACAAAACCCTCGATCAAAAACCGTACCGTGAGCCGTTGCATTCAATAGACTGCAATTAAACAAGTTAGGAAAGCCGACTATGTGCGTATTAAAGTTCTGGTCTCTAAACGTATTCTAAACAAAAATAATTTGGTGACTTGTATGTTATGTTTGTGTGTAAAAATCAAAATAAATTGAATATATCTTGATTTGTATATAAAGTGTTATTTGATATCTGTTTTTTACGTAATATTGGCTGGTAGGTTAAAACCTGCCAACTGTCGATATTTGATCTTTGTTAACGGCATCATCAAAAATATTTTGATATTTTTGAGTAGTAGTTAATGTAATTACTAATATTGTAGCGTTAGTTACCAAATGTTAGTAGTGGTTTTAATTTTAAGAGTAATCTTTCATCACAAAGATAAAAGAAATTAATGGTTTTTAAAATACTAAATTAAGATGTTTTTATTTAACAAATTCAGCACATTATTTTCATAATGTACATAATCATATACAATCATTTAAGCTTAGCATAATATTTTATAATATACACAGACTCTTTAACTGAACTACTAACGAACCTAACGAAATCGGTCTGATCACGAGTACATTATCTATATTTTATTCTCATTATCACTCGTTGTGATAGTGCGTCACCGTTGTGAAATAAATTATCATTACGTTATTTGCATATTTCCATATATACGATGTCAGGTTGCCTATCTATTTGAGTCATATCTCGATTTCATATATTTTTAATAATTGAAGTTACCACTTTTCTAGTAACAACCACGTATTATCTCATTATCTTTTACGTTGCAGCTTTTTTTTACATTCTGCATTTAATCATATTTATGAGTGGTCAATATTACCATATTTTATCGGAATCTATTACAATAATAACAAAAATTTGTACCTAGGCAATCGATGGACGGACATTTCCTACGGGGATGTATAGTATAAGGTCCCGGAACCAACATCGATAAGTTATCAAATGAAAACGCAATGACCTTACGGACGAACATCTTTTTGCACTGAATGGAGTATAATATTTTATTATAGTAAGTTATATCGACCGGTGTGCAGAAGTGTCGCCCCGAGACGTTATTTTCACGCGTTCGTCCCGGGGGGCCCGGACTCTGGGTGGGACGCATAGGCGCAAATAAGGTAAAAATTTGGAGGGGGGGGGCTATTACCCCAAACAAATTTCTTTGCTTCCGTTAGAAATTCACTAAAAACCAATTTTTCAACACAAAACACAGAAACTATAGAAAAATTAGTAGGTACAGAGTACCTATAAAAACGTGTTTGTTACTTGTTGACTGTTGTCTGCAAACTCATAATGTTAATAATCATAATAATAATGTCCGTTACTATGTTGATACCAATCAAATAATATTATATCACCTCTTAGTACTACTATAAAGCACAGCTATAGATAGTATCTATCCGTGCGTATAATAATTAGTCGTTATTTAAACAACATAGATATAAACAATTTTGTTATCATTGATAACTTAACATTGTTGAATGTTGATAGGTTATCAACTATATTAGCACAAAATAAATTTAAGTCACATGAAAAAAAACTGGAGGGACTATTTGGAAAACTGGAGGGACTTAGCCCCCTCTAGCCCCCCCCTAGACGCGGGGAACGTGTCATTGTACACGGCGGTTTTTATGTTTTACAACAACTACTGACTGAGGGACGGACGGACGAGCGTATGATACTCACGGACATAGATGTTGGACAGCAGCGTGGCCGGTAGGCAGAACACGAGCACCAGTATGTCGGCCACGGCCAGGTTTACGATGAAATAGTTGGTGACGTTGCGCATGCGCGGCGACCGGCAGACGACCGAGACGACCAGCAGGTTGCCGACGAGGCCGACCAAGAACACCATGGTGTACGCGAAACAGTAGACGGCCGTCATGGCCGGGCTGTGCCGGTACCAGAGCTCGCCGGGCCCGATGCCGCCAGAGCCGTCCATGCCCCCCGCGCCGGTGCCGTCGTCCTCGTCCGAGCCGTCCACGCGCGACGAGGCCGTTCCCGGTTGTCCGCGGCCGCCAGACCCGTCGCCGCCAGCACCGTGGCCGGACACGCCGGCAACCGCGGCCGACTCGGTGGACGAGACCGGGGCCAGCATGTCGAACAGCGAGTTGCCCAGCATGTCCATCAGGCCCGGTTCGATGACCATCCCGACCGCGGTCGTCGTCGTCGTAGTCGTCGTTGTCCTTTTCCTTCTCCTTTACCGCCGCCTCGATCCGATTGCGAATTCCGAAGACGCTGCCCGTCACCCGCCAACCGTCATCTTTTCTGCCTTTTTCCTCCTCGACTACCTGAAACACGTACAAAACATCATCGTTTGGATTGTTGGCCGATCCAGCAGACGCTACTATAAACACCCGCAATGTTTTTGAACGGAAATCTGACACCAATATTGCAATAATATAATATACAGGGTTATCCAACCTATACATCGTTCCAAGTGGCTCACCAAGCTAACTGATGTTTTGAAAATATTATAATAATTTTCAAATTAACAATTTCCTGTTTAAAAAATAATAAAATTATCAGAATATAATTCTTCGATTACATTTTCTGTCTTAGCATCTCTAAGAAATTTTTTCCAACGATTCCGAATCAAATTTGACACTTGGCCCAACGTGAAAAAAGGGTATATGATATATCGTGTACTTATTGTGCTATACAACTGTTACCAGAGATAGAAATTGTACGCAATAACATGATTATTTTTTGCAATGTTCAAATATAGTGTTTTAATTATGTTTTAGTTATGTTTACGATATATATTATCCTGTTGTACAATTTTTATTTTTACTGAGATGAATGTTTATTTTTGCATATTTATTTTATTCAAGCCCGTTCAGCCCGTAATGATAAAATTATTTAACTTGAGCAATATATAAATCTTAGTTTCTCAGTCAAATAGAGACATTTATATGTAACGTAGGAGTTGTAGGTGTAGATTATCCTTAATTTTTACAATAGCACCAGCATAAATTTCTTTATTAAAATATGTCTACAATAATAGTGTTAAATAGGAAGAAGCTTCAATCAATTATTTATTTTCAATGATGTAGATCGTACACTTACAATTGTTGATGTAAATCGTAATATGTCTTAAATTATATATATATATATATGTAATAGGTATTTATTGATTTATATAGATTATACAATATTTTCTTATTTTTTTTTATACCTATATTATTATTGTCTATTAGTAGGTACTATGAACGGAATTACTCGGCACATTCCAGTCTTGGATAATTGCGTGTGTAGACCAGTCGTCCCATCATTGCGTGCGACAGACAAACAAACGCTAAAACTCCGTACAATAATGTCTTAACGTGCTTTATTTATTTTTCACGATTATTCGCTCTTATTTTGCAAAATAAAAATTACTCGTTGATGCATTATTATATGCTACGACGTGACGTCCACCGACCCCGTCCCTTGCGTCACTGCGCCATTGCAGGTGTTTGATATATCCCATAGTATTGCAGTGTACTAGATGCGTAGACAAGTATATAGAAAGTCTGGAAAGTTTCGAAATCCCGAACCTGCGGCGTGACGACGACACACAATGGTTATTACGGTTTGGTTTAACGAGCATACGCAATCGGGTTCTAACGGCTCAACCGCGACGACTTATCGCGTGCGAGCCGCTATTTCCCGCACCCTTCGAACTTTCGACGAACCCGCTGCACTCCGTATACCGCTCGAGAGACCTGTCCAAAGCAGCCCGTACACGTACAGTATTATTGTCAAAACATTGACGAAGACCATCAACGTATCGATATATTGTAATAACTAATAAGTATATCGAATCACCAGACCTGTCAATCGAACATCAAATAAGTAGGTACTATGATTATTGTCATCAGAAATTCAGACATTACACATTCGTCTCATTTAAATTCGTCTTACAATTTCGCTGAACGATTTATACCTATATTACTTTCATAACGAACAATGATTACGTCTGATATAATTTGGATAGTACTTTAATATTAGCTATTGTTCTGGCTATTTATTTTCTCGCGCAAAAGGGAGAAATAACGGAAGCAAAGATTTTGGGCTATAAAAAGTGATTACAAAAGCGAAATAAGTACAATTGTGAAAATTATACATGTTATACCCTATATCATTGTCAATATCAAATATTGATCACTGTTTTTGATTGTGTATGGACATGTTTAAATCAGATACAACGGCTAAATCGTACGTAGCGCGTGCGAAATACTATTCCGTTTACCGTTCAGTCACGCATACTAACACTTAAATAACATCACAAGGGACTAGCGCACACAGGGCTAGGGTTCCAGGGGGATTTACCGCCTTGTATTCCTACTACCAAGTTTAGGTGTTGATAATTGTTTCGGCTGATTTCAGTACATCTATATAATATATAAACCCTAACCGAACACTAAAATTCTGCTTAAGCTATACAACTGTCACGGCGGATAAACGTTAATCTTCAACGGAACACGGCCTCTCGTGGGTGGTATAGATGCGAGCATAAACTGCGCGTGTTGGTAGGTCTATTATTATATTATGCTAAGAGGAAAGTGAAAAAAATATTCCGATAAATCAGATGTCTCCAATTTACGAGATTCTATTTATAGATTTTCGAATCAGCTGTCGCCAAATCAATTGATGTTTGCGATCAACGAATGAATATATTAGAACATATTACAACATGCACTGAAATAATAGTGTTGTAAGTTATTATAAAACAAAATGTGTTCTTTAAACATGAGTTTAAACATAAAATGAGTTGTTGCTCTGGACGACTAACAACGGTTATTAATATCAATAAAATGGCAATGAAAAAATCCTTATAATATCCTTATATCTTAATTCGCATCACCTGTCCCTTTATATTATGTAGTAATATAAAGACGATTTCGGCTCGAGATGCTCGAATAGAGTTTGTGTACGTACAAGATTTAGCAGACCGTAAAAAAGAAACCGCAGTGCTATAGCCGCCCCGCCGAATCGTGTCGCACCGTTAGTGCTCGAACACCAATATACGATGCGTTTTACTTACCGCTGCTATACTGACTGCAGTGCACTTCGGTACGCGATTTAGGTACACCTGTTGCTTGGAACCAAAACACTCCGGACGGGGTGTAATATTGAGTGGACGCGTTTTGTCACACGTACGCGCGCTACGACGGATGAGATTAATTGAAATATTCACACGGACAGATGGGCCGCACGTGCACGCGTTAATATTAACGCGTTTGTTTTTCTCGCGGCGGCGGCGGCACGGAACGGATGATTTCGTGAGCAAACGTCCGTCCGTACGGCGTGGCGCGCGACGACCGTGTGGCGGCGCGTACGTGTCGTCGGTCTTGCGGAACGCGCCCGGGCGGCCCTGAGGCCGTACCGTCGTCGACCGCCGCCCGTCCCTTCGAGCATCCACAAACGGCACTCCACCGCCGCCGACCCTTTTGCCCCGCGCCTTACACGCTATAATAATATCACGGTAATGTGTATGATAATACACGCTCGTGCACGTATACGTGCGCGTCATATTATATCTGTGGTCGAAAAAAAAAAAAAAAATGAAAAAAATGCTAGTTCAGTGGCCGCGACATCGTTATGCAATACGTCCCTTTCGTGACCACCATCGTTACTGCAGTGTTTCCTGTCCCACTGAGGTTACGAAATTCAAAGTGCCCTATACTGTACCATGACTCTGAGCCAATCTCCAGCGAGTTTCAAACGTCGTCGCTCTGCAATATCGCACACGCCTAGGCACATGTTTTGAAACTCGTAGTAATCATACGCCTTCGTACCGTCACAGAACCGGAGGATTGCATAAAACGGATTTATCATAGGACTACATAATATAGATGTATTATGATTTCCGAAGTGAGATTTTTAATGGCGATTCCATGGTCAATAAATAAATCAAGTCGGTACATTCTTGAGTGTATAATTGTATAAATACAAGTACCTATGAGGATCGGGTGTGTGAACGCGGATACAACTCTGCATGCAATACTCAAATATCGTTTTATTAGTTATTCGCCGGAATTATTATTATGTCGAGTCTGACGCGGATCCCGGGTCTGATTCCGAGAATGATGGATGAGATACTGAAGCCTTCAATATAGTGTTCAAAGAATATTTTTATTCGATTCGCATTGATGTGCACGACAGCGTCTTAAGGAGTCGACAATCGCACGACGAACGAAAAATTGTGTTTTGTAGAACATGATTTTTCATACGATTTTATTTTCATTTAGGTGCAAACTATTTGGTGATTCGTGAGCGATTAACTCTTCAACATTATATTATAATAGGTATTTGTGTGTTGTAATATAATATTATATTATAAACGTCTGTACCACATTACTATTCACCCGGACCCGACGCTTTGGTGTTAAACGTTAAACGATCCGCCACCGCGCGTCACATTGTGTGTTATTTATATTACACTTTAAACAGGTACCTATAACGGTATGGGCGCTGTTTATGCATCGTATTACACGATTATCGCGCCGTTTCGACTTTCGGTTGTGTGTACCGCGACGCGCGTGCAATACACGTGACTATTATACTGCGTTTTGTCGGTATGTAGTTATGCGTCCAAACGAGTAATTGTTGATGCGTGGTCCGAATATCGAATGAGGAAGTATAGTACATAATATAATGATATGCATAATATGACGTACTGTACAAACTAACGTTCGTAATCAAACGATAAAACACGTTTTTAGTATTCATTTCTTTCAAAATTTTTACCAGAAGTTGTCAACCCGTTGATCACGATAAACTGATCGATCACCTTTAGAAGAATATTGGTCGATAGTTGTAATGATTATTGGAATAAAATATTTTTATTTCTTAACAATATTCTATAACAATACAAAACAAAAGTTTTTAAACACTTCAATGTAATAATGCAAATAAAAAATTTCGAGCACCATAAACTTAACATTTTGAATATTGCTTACTTGTTGTAAAAGATTAGCGACCTCTGTTTGATTAATGATTTTATTAATTAGGAAATCACGGTCATGGGAAGAACAGCTGATCTTAAATACATACCACGATATTATTGTTTATTTTTTTTATAATTATAATTAAATCTTTTGAATGTGTCTTGTGAGTTATATAACATGTAGATTACACCGCGATATCGTACGACCGTCGCACCGGCTACATGAACTTTTAATTATCACGGCCGCCTGAGCAGTTGAGTTTTACGTTGACACTGGTCAAAGTAGTTATTAAATCCAATAACTCCGTGCGGTCGCTAATCGCCGTCGATATTTTTATTATATATTAGTGCAGGCGCTAATCGCCACCTACCTTTTATTGTATATCAGTGCAGGCGCTAATCACCATCTATTTTTTTTGTTATTGATTTATTATATTTGGTATTATATTTGTGTGCCAAAGTTATTAATTACTATAGCATAGGTCCGGATAGCAGCTGGCCAGCCGAGCACCGTCTATATTGTGAGTTTTGTTTATATATTATATTATCATTATTTATTACAATATTATTTATTACGTGTTTTGTATCAGTGTTATACTATTTTAATTATTGCTGGTTGTGCCGAACAGGCAACTTACCTATTATTTTTTACCTGTTGGACCTAAGAGGTCGTATTATTATTATTATTATTATTTTTGGGCCAGAAGGGCCATAAAATATTATTGCTATTAGTGTCAGCCACAAGAGCTGTGATTTATATTATTTGTTCGTACCTGTGTGTTGCTGTGCAATTATTATATACTTTTGTAAATATTAATTATTCTTGTATACCTGCAATAAAGCAGCACCACAGTTACCATAATTTTTGTTACATTTTTCTTTATCTAAGTTACCTTCTTGTGAGTTTTTTTCTAAATTGTAAACACGCCCACATATATACACACTAATACACAAATACACATTTTTTCACGACACGCACTACATAGCTCGACAGAATTTGCCCGGCGATCCCGACCACTGCTGTCTGAGCTATAACACCACTACACACCCAACTATTTCTCCATATTTGTAGACCTAGGTATTAGTGGTACGCCATTTAAAAAATAGGTAACCGGGCGCGCGTGTTATCATTATACGCTCCCGGCCCGTACAATATCAATTATTGTTATTTATATTTACCGTAGTTCTGAAGAACGAATCGCTAAAGATGTTTGTGAATTAATTGTAATAACTCAAAAATAATGCGATGGAGTGGTGGTTTTACATGTATAGTGCCAACTCACCAATACCTGTATTTAAGGTTATTACTTTGGGGGTAAGTGAGTTCGAGAGCCGAACAGGGTGATTGTGTAGCGTTGTTGTTTACGTATATAAAATCACTTACCTTGATCGGCGTCGATCTTGATTCGCAAGTGATTGGCCGCTCAACAGTCAACTGTAATAGTCTTGGAGTTGGGGTGTATATTAATAATTGACACAGACACTGATTTAGATGTACGAATATAATAACACTTCCACACTCGCACAGAGAAATACTTGATATATAATATGTGAGAAAATTATTTTTGTTATAATAAACTTTTAATAGGCTGCTAAGTCCGTGTGTCTACACTGGCGACTTGCTACCAAGAATTTTGATAATCGCTGCGCATGCAGTCGATCTCAGATTTGTTGGTCCTGTCAGGGACTCTGTGAGACTGTCCTGTCGTCCTCTACATACGTGTCCTATATATATATATATAATATATATAACGGTATCGTGCCTTGGACCGAGGCGGTGGCCTTCAAGGGTTGACCGACTGAAAGGGGCAACGGTACATTGTTACCCGGGGTTTTTATTGTTAGAATTGTATTCTCTGTGCACGTGATGAAAGAGATATTATTTATATTACTTTACAAAATGTTACATTATTGGATGATGCACATCATTACATAATTATTACGTGATTTTCGAAATACAGCTATAGTTTTAAAGAGTAAATGTATTGCGTTCAATCAACATTGATAGAAATAATTAAATTATAAATGATGTACCCAGTGGGAAATATTCTGAAAGTAAATACATTGATACGGAATTCTGTAGTATAATATAATAGGTAGATATTATACTAATAGATACTGTATATTACATTATTAACATTAATAATGAATATGTTGTTATTCTTTCATTTTAATTTACAATAATATTTATAATGTTATGTTTGTGTAATGATTTTTTAATTACAATGCATTCCTCGCTGAAAATGCAATTTCTATTGATTTATTATTAGTTTTTTTGTTTTCTAAACGTACCACAAACTAGTGAGTTTATATTTTAGATTCTAAGTCAAGTAAATAATGCACTAGTTTTACTATGGTGTTTTTTAGTTATTTATATAATATATACATTTTTGTCTGTGTCTGTTTACACGATTTTGCTCTAAAGAATTTCTCCGAAATTTTATCAACATTTTGTGCAAAAAAGATCAATTTTTTAACTTCTTGATATTTTTCTAAATAATCCAGATAAATTGATGAACAAATTACAAAAATAAAAAAACGGCAAAAGTCATTTCTAGAAAAAATATAAATTAATATATAGTCTGCAGTAATAAATATGCCTAGAACATTTTTATAGAAAACAAAAACTAACACTAGTCATAATCTAATGACTATATTTATACTTCCACATGCCAAATTCTCAACGCATTGTGTAATGTATTTTTGACAATAATTATACAAAAATGCATGTATGTGCGATTAGAAAAAATAAACATAACGCAATAGTAATATTATTACTTATTAAATTAAAGATTAAAATTAAGATCTCAGGCATAAAAAAGCTTAGATACTTGAAAAGCTTAAAAAAGACTTTCCTCTTGTAAACAAAAGTTTGGGATATCGACATGGAAACTGGCGAATTGCCTATTTAGAACGCCGTAAGAATTGTAATACATAATACAAAGCAAAAAGGGACAAGATTTTAGTTTTTCTTTCTTTTAAACCTTGATAAACTAGCATTGTATGACTTATTCTAAACTTGAATCCAACAAAACTTTTGTTTAAAACCATGTATTCGTGCGATGAAATTAATGGTTTATAACAACTACAAATGTAGCATTGTTTATTACACATTTTTAATTCTTTATGTTTACCCTTATTTATCTTATTTACACGAAAAAAAAAAACTATTAAAAACATGTTTATACGGTGTCTCCGAAAAGACTCGTATACTTTTTAATCGTTTTACTGTAAACATATAACTTAGTATAATATGAATATAAATACTTTGCCTTATGCTTGTGTTTAATAGTAAAAAAGAAACACCTATAGCGGCGATAACTATTTCTATTATAGTACAAGTTGTAATGTTATGTAATAATATAATACATAAACATATTATTAAAATATAAGTTGATTAATTGTGTTGACTTAAATTTAAATCTTTTGCATATTAATGAAATAATAAGTGAAATCGATGACAATTTGTTTTTAATTTAATTCAATAGATCAGTACTAATAAACTTTATATTTTTAAATTTTCAAAAGTTTTTTATTATTAATTCGATAAAAAACTATCTCATGATGGTAAGATAAATTACATTTCACATTAGTATGCTTATTACTTATGCCCGTATGATTTATAAATGGATTTCTTCTGATGGAACTGATTATTCAATGTGTTATGGTTCAACCGTATGATTAAATGTCTTGAAAGTTCTTAAGATCAATTGTATATACAAACACTTAAAATTTGAACAGCTCGAACTACACTATATATCAATTTGAGTTCGGTTTGAAATCGTTTTTCCAATGCGATTATTTATCATTGTATTCAAATTTAAAATAATACTATCACACCATCTCCGTTCTTTGCGACCCTTCCGAAACAGCAACCTACTAAATATGCGAAGAATGTTCGTTGTTTTATTTGAATTTGATAGGATTGAATTTATTTTTTCTATTTCAATACCACCTACAATTGTGTTGTGTATAGATAATAGGAAGAGTAAAAATATATTTTTTTCGTATCTGAGAGCTAGGTTAGATTGTATACATTTAATTCAAATATTTTATTTTAGAAGCTTTTCTGAAAAATTATTTTTTTATATAACACTTTATGAAGGTGACGAAAATCTCGATTAAAAATAAACATTAGAAAG
Source organism: Chaitophorus viminalis (assembly GCA_025469195.1). NCBI lineage: Eukaryota > Metazoa > Arthropoda > Insecta > Hemiptera > Aphididae > Chaitophorus > Chaitophorus viminalis. The sequence continues at coordinate 311,855 of JAIPRK010000189.1, forward strand.
ACTTTGGGAAATCATACAATTTATATTTATGTCGGTGAAAAGGTAAAAGCAATAATGCCTATATGAGCGTATACATACATTATTTAATATATAAAGCAGGCGGCATAAAGAATCTGAGTATCGGCCATTTGTCTCGCTTCGTAAACCTCGACACAAGACAGTTTTATGCTATTATTATAAATTTAAAAGCAATAATAAATCATCACATTCGGGAAAAATTTTAAGCGAAACTCGGTCTACTACAGTATCGGTATCATTTTTCAAAACCAAAGTGCTCGTAAAAAAATAATATTTCCACTTTTGTGATACATCAAATATAATAGGTAGTTAATAAATGATACCGTTGTTCTTGTACTAAAATCTCAAGTAAAATGCCTGAAACTTTAAAACGTATTGTTAATAAATATTAGAGTCGAACATAAAATATAATATTGACATAAATGTTTAAGTCCCTGTATAAAAATTGACTGTACTAACTTTAAGTTATTATAAAAACTATATACAAATAGCTTATTTACATGTTATTTACAGGTCAAATGTTGTAGATATAATTGAATCAATGCCATAAATGAACATTTCATTAATCTTGTAAGTTTTTAAACGCTGTCCATCATTCAAATCTTCAACTGTATATATTATCTATTAATTAGCGCATTGTAAAAGTTTTTAAAATTTAGGTAATCGTAAATATTTATATTGATTGAATTATATTGATATTTACCTAAAAGTTCTAGATTTTATTGAAAATGTTATAAAGATGAATAAACTACTCATCTGAGAACTAGGGTGTACCATATGGGTTCAATTAAAACCAATAGAAAAAAAAAATTAATTTAAAAAAAGTGTATTTTCTGTCTTAAAATCACGATTACAAGAATAAATCAAAACAATACAATATAACTGTAAACCAATAACTATTTCATTTGTCTCAGTATAATAATGATTCGAAATGAAATTTCAATAAAACAATTTTGCATATTTGGTAACGTATCATTTGCATATAGTTAATAATATTTGTGTCCACTACAAGAGAATATTCGTTCAGTGGCTGTGTGCTTTCTGATTCTGAGTGGTAGTTACAAATGGCGTGCTATCGTGATGGTGCAATAAAATTTGGATTTTCCGGACTCGTATATTGAATGAAATATCAAATAACAAATTAATTTGGCTACCATAATGATTATTGTAATACAATAACACTAGCAGCATGGTCCATCATGCCACGTGATAGTTTATTTAAAACTATTTGTGAGAAACAAAAACCGTAAAAGTTGTACACATTGCCCATTTAGTGCAACTATAAACGGTATTATAATTTATAAAGCCATAGCAGCCCACACGCACACGAGGGTATCAGAACTTACTCGCGCATTTCAACGTATGCACCAGTGTGCAATATCAATAATAACGGCGTTTAAATTTAAATTTGACGGCAGAAACTTGAGAACCCTCGTGAAGTATCAAAATCAAAATCCTTCCCTCCCCCTCTCACTCCCACCGTTCTTATGACAATGAAACCATTGTTATCGTACCGTCAAGTGTCATTAATATGACGTATACGTTTATACCGCATACGGCATATACTCTGGGAATCGATAAACTACGTGTACACATACGACGACGGCAGGGTGTCCCGCGAGCATTCGTTAATTTAAAGCGTAAAGTTTTCGCGTTTTTGGTCCATCTGAGGTGCGAATTTATACGCGGGATACGGCGGCTGTAACCCTCTGACTGTAGAAATTGATTCCTGGAGGAAACTGAAGAAATGTAATCGCTTTAAATGCCTCGCACAACTCCCGGCATGAGATTCTTTCCGTCTTATACTGTCTGAACAACTTTTACGGGTCCCATAACCTATTGGACGGATGAACTTAACAACAATAATATATTATATTATCACTGAGGCTCACACGGTCACATAACATAAAAGAGTAGCCGAGAGAGTAGTAAAGAAAAAAACATATTTCTAGTAGGTTTTCAGACGTTTATGCGATTGCGATAAAAATCGGTGGTGACCCTCTATCTGGCTTGCGCGTAGGCACGTAGATTTTCGAACATACTACACGAGACGACGATAACAATAAAAGTAATATATTATTATTATAATATATAACGTTATACTGTAGTGTGTTGTACAACGCACGACAGTATTGATATAAATCATAATGGAAACGATAACAACGGAAGATCGTGGATGTGTGGTGCGGGATAGGGAGAAACAATAATTATTATCGCATATCGTGATGGTCGTCAATAAGTAATAGTAAGTTGTCGTAGTAAGTTTTTGTAGTAGTAGTAGTACTTGGTAAGTTTTTGTAAAAGTATTAGTAGTAGTAGTAGTAGTAGTAGTAGTAGTAGTAGTAGTAGTAGTAGTAGTAGTAGTAGTAGTAGTAGTAGTAGTAGTAGTAGTAGTAGTAGT